>QMIH01001571.1:114323-129060 GCA_003987875.1 Clarias batrachus | reverse complement strand
AGCACTGAACCCTGAGGAACACCACAGGTAACACTGTGTGTAGCGGATTTAGCGGCTCCCAGGGCAACATGCTCCGTTCTTCCGGTGAGATAAGATGTGATCCAGTTGTAAACAGAGTCAGAGAGACCTACAGTATGACGTAATCTGTGAAGAAGAATGTTGTGATCAAAGTATCAAAGGCTGAGGTTAAGTCCAACAGAATGAGGAGTGATGGAGAGCCAGCATCCGCCGACATCAGCAGGTCATTCGTGACTCTTACCAGAGCTGTTTCCACGCTGTGACAGGGGCGGAAACCAGACTGGAATTTCTCAAACAAATCATTTTGTTTCAGATGAGACTGAAGCTGTGCAGCGACGACTTTTTCCAGCACTTTTGAAAGGAAAGGGAGGTTAGAAATAGGCCTGTAGTTTGCAAGCACTTCTGGATCTAAGGTGGATTTATTATAAGAATTATTATACCAACGATTACCTGTTAGAAATACATAAAATAAAAAATCCTCTGTTTTAACCACTGCCGTGACGTCACAGCCAGCGGTCGTTTACAGAAGTTTCTGCCAAGATGAGGCTGTGTTTTGCAGTTACATAACCGCGGAGCACCGTAGGATTGCCTGGAGTTCAAATCTCCGAAATCGTTGGGGCACTTTTTAAAATAGCTTTTTAATAACCGATTGATGTTTTGAGCTGTACACACATACATTCTCGCTTAAACAACTCTTAAAACTACACTTTGTGACACAATAACAGTAATATTTCAAACATTTTGCAGGCTGTCGTTTGGAGAAATAAAGAATAAACGTTGTTGGGTCAAAATAACCCAACCAGGTGTTCATGTGTAAATGACCCACTAAATCTCATTTGACCCAGCATTACCCAACCCAAGAATGTGTTTAAAGTCCCCGAAATAACCCAGAATTTTGACCCAGCATGAACAACCCAACAATGTGTTTAAAGTCCACGAAATAACAAAGAATTTTGACCCAGCATGAACAACCCAACAATGTGTTTACAGAAACAACCCAGCATTTTTTAGAGTGTAGAATGCTTGCAGGGTGTATGAAGATGGTGAAGTGTTGAATGAAAGCTAAAATGTTAACCGTAGTGCCAGCATGACGCTAGCATTTAGCTATCACCCCTCACATCTCTGCAAATATTTATCTTTTCATAGGATAACACTGCATAAATGACTCTTTGACACAATGAAAAGTAGGCAGTGTAAAGTTTGTATAGCAGTGTAAATTTATTGTCCCCTCAAAATAACTAAAAATACAGCCAATAAAAGCTGAACCCCTGGCAACAAAAGTGAGTACAAATTGGATATATATTGGAGACTGATGTGTCACACTCTTAATCTCAGTCTGGTTCAGTATAGGCTACAAATAGAACATAAACGTAATATAAATTCAAACTGGTGAGGCTCCCAGAATGTGAAATTAATCGAGATAAATAATAAGCGTGTAGAATTTGACACCAATAAATGGGCAGCTTGGTACTAACTAATTTATTTATTCACTTAGTAATTTTTTTGTACAGGGGGGGAAAAAGCAGAAAAGGAAGCCTGATGCCTAAAGTAAGAATGATAAAAAACATCTAATGAGGGAAAGTAAGCATTTTATTTTGCATGTCCTGCCTAGGTGGTGTAGCACTCTTCACATGAATATCAGGATAGGAATCGAGGGGTTGCTTGTGTTCCTGCTCAGGGATATGGTTATACCATGGTCCAGCTTCTGTGATTGTGATGAACACAAACGTATCTGTAGAGAAATGTCAATCTTTTAGCTGCCTACATACACACATCTGTGTGACAGATAAAAATATTTAAGTCACCCAAACCACAGTGGTGCTGGTTGCACAAATAGTGAGTCAGTTACAGGTCAACAGAGCAAGGCTGTGCACATGTAAACACTTTACATGAAAAAAAAAACAAAAAACATATTGCTTAGCAGCATGTAGCTGTATATTGTCTGACACTAAGCATTAAAACATACAACTTCTTCAATGAACTGATTAAGCATGATAGTTTTAGCATTCTGTACACTTCGTTCCTTTTGCACAGTCACTTTACATGTAGGAAGGAAGTGATTCAAAAATGTAGTGCTTACTCAACTTCTTAACACAGAGATATTAGTGACATAAAAGGAACCTTATTTTGCAAGATCCCTTACTAGCAGAAAGTAATAGTGAGAGCTATAAAGAGAGCGGTGCGTTTACGCTGACACTCAGTAATAATGAAGACCCAACCCACAGAAGATCTGCTAATGCACAGCACTTTACTTTTCGTAGGATGACCTGTGAGTCTATCAATCCTCTATGCTCCATGCACTGATTGGCTAGTAGTTCCCTGAGTAGTAGACTGCACAGTATAATCAATAATATTAATTAACATTCCAAACCAAAAGGGAACACACATAATGAACAAGATAATTTCATGTCCTTTCTAGAACATAATTAATTTAAATGCTTGTTAGGTTTTGAATTAAATACTTCCTTTCTGCTTTGTATTTCTGATGTATTGTGAACTGGCAGTTGCAGGCATGACATAAGTCCAGATGTCAACTTTTATTATTGAATATAAAACAAAGCATGAACACAAACAACCAGCTGGCAAACATATGCAAGACAAATACTGTTAAAACATTGTGCTTAGTTCAGGGAACAAAACAAGAACACGTGTGAGCTGTACCATGAAGCACAAGACAGTGAGACACAATATCAACATAAAGTTTCAAAACCCAAGTTTTGGACATTTCAAAAAGAGTTCAAAAATCACAGCCACAGTAATGCCCTGACACAGTGTACATTACCATGACATGTTGTAACGTCCCTAATGCTTTTCCCCAAATAGTTGCATTAGCCTGTATTGTATTTCTCTAATTTAAAAAATGTAGTGTTTAGTCTGTTTTGTCCATGTCTGAGTTATTATTTATTGTTGTTATTATTGTCTCATGTCTCTAGGTTCGTCCTGTATATCTCACCTGTTTGACCTTCCTTTGAATCTGATAAAAACTATTATCCTACTCTTTCTTCCTGCTATTGCTTCTGCCATCTTTACTTCATCCTCTGATTAATAATGTTCTTGGTTTCTCTAAAGTTTATGCCCATGTTACCCTTTTTTTTTTTTTTTTGCAACCTCATTTGCTACTTCATTTTTTTTTATTTGTTTACCTCAATATGTGCTGGTACAGTACCTGCAAAAATGTTACACTTAGTCCCATCATTTAAACACCACTAAGCCCAAAATGCATATGGGTGGGGGAAAATCTGCTGATTAAAAAAAAAAAAAAACAGTTAAAGCAAAAAAATTGGATCATGTGGCATGTGAGATGAAAAATGCAGAAATGGAAAAATTCCGGGACATGAGGGAAATAAAAATACATAGAAGGAAATGAAATTGAGAACACATGACTCATACTTCTGGGTCAGTCTTCCAGAGCCAAAATATGGAAAAGACATGCTTTTGATAACATTCATTCATACGATAACCTCAATATTTAGTGATGCACAACCCCAACCTGAAAAATGAAGGAATACTGTGTAAAGCTACACTACAGAATGCAATGATTTGTAAATCTCATAAACCCATATTTTATTCACAATAGAAAATATGTAAATGTTTCCTCTTCTTCTTTCGGCTGCTTCCGTTAGAGGTCGACACAGAGGACCATTTGTCTCCATCCAACTCTGTCTACAACATCTTCCCTCGTCACTCCAACCTCCTGCATGTCCTCCTTCACCACATCCATAAACCTCCTTTTGGGCCTTCCTCTTCTCCTCCTCTCTCAGAATCTCCATCTATAACATTCTCCTTCCGATATGTACCACTCATCCCTGCACTGCACATGTCCAGACCATCTTAATCTGGCCTCTCTAAATTTGTCCCCAAATCGTCCTACCTCCACTGTGTCCTGTCCATTCTTGACACTCCCAAAGCACATCAGAGAAAATTTACTAATTTAAGAAAAAAAAAGATTTTTTTCAAAACAGTTGGGACAGGGCCATGTTAACCCTCATGTAGAACGTCTCTTTTTTCAGAACAGTCTGTAAATGTCTAGGAACTGAGAAGATCAGTTACTAGACGAGAAGGCTGTGATTGTTATTGGGAGGTAACCACTACCTGGAGGGTCTGATTTGATATCTCCAGCTGATATAAAAATGTAAAAAGGATAAACAGCAGGAATTTTGTTCTCATGTTTGTGTGTGTTCATGCAGACTGGAGATCTATCTGAATTTCTAAGAATTACTGAATAGTGAATTTTGCACTATATGTCCCCTTTAAGTAAGTCTATGTAAGTATGTATGAGAAAATATTTCCATAGTAAAGACAAACCACAATGCTACAGATTGCACAGGTGATGAGCTCTCGCACATCAGTGAAACTAGCTGGGGCACACTGTAATACTTAAACATAATAAACAGAGAGCTGGTCATTGTCCAACTTTATGGATAATCTAGAAATTTTTTTATCTAATGCACTGAACACACAGCTCACATAGTGACTGCCTCTCTTTCTCTTTGTCTAATTACATTCAGGAAGTGAGAGCTTTTAGTAATAACTAAAGAACTTCCTCTATTTCAGAGTAATGCTATTTTTATTGAAAAAAAACTGCTTCATCTTGCTCTTGTAGTTTTTCATCACTCATGACCAAAGTCTCAAGTACAGTGAGAGAATTTTTCTCTGAATAAAATGAGAACACAGGTCATCTTTGGAATCCTGTGGATTTTCACACAAGCTGCCATGGGTATGTTTTATCTTCTTAAAATACCTGATTCATTAATTTATTACTTGCAAAGTTTATGTTTAATGTAACAAAAGATGTAGCTCTAGCAAAAAAAAAAAAAGGTTCTAGACATCTGTAAAGCAGGACACCCAGCCACTGTGTGCTTTACCGTGTGCAGGCTTTTCTTTTCCATCATGACATGGAGCTTTAAAGGAGTCTAAAGTGAGTGCAGGTTAAGATCAGCACAGTGGAATGTAGGGATGAGTGATCTGACAGAACGCTATATCACAATATTTAAAGACAATATGACATTACAGTGTGGTTTCTACAGTATCTTTATATAATTTTGTGTGTGTGTGTGTGTGTGTGTGTGTGTGTGTGTGTGTGTGTGTGTGTATGTATGTATATGATTATATATGAAGTGCCGTATAGGGTTTAAATCAAACTTCACTCATGCACACACATATAAAACACTTGCATACACATATATGAAACAGTCACACATCTATATATACTACTAACTGCTCACACGATTACAAATGAAATGCGCGCACACATATGAGATGCATGCACATACACAAAGTCTCCGTGCGCGCGCGCACACACACAAACACACACACACACATACACCTATGAGACACGCACAAACAAGGGAATTCCTATCAGTCATTACAATATTTATTATAATTATTTTCGAGGACACCACCATATAAATAGGACACAATAATTTAATTTTATTTAGTATTTATTTAGAAATATTTAGTATTACATAAACTAGTAATCTGTATAAATAAACAAACAAATAAATAAATAAATAAATAAACAAATCTCCGTACATCTTCTAAATTAATCGAATCATTTATTCATAAGTTATAAACGTTTCAAAACGTTATATATTTTATAACAGTGTCAGTTTTTTCAATAAATATTCTATATTTACTGTCCGTAGCGTGAAATTTCCACAGGACGGGTATTCAAGGTGTTTATGTTACTATGGTAACGCATGTAGGAAGTGACATTGCAGGATGTTCCAAATGGTGGAATTTTGTAGAGTGAAGTTCCCTTAACAGACATTCCCCCACATGGAGTAGGGAGTAGTGTTTCATATGTGTGTGCATGAGTGAAGTTTGATTTAAACCCTATACAGCGCCTCATAATTATACAATATATATCACAATATCCAAGGGTTTTTTTTATGAGCATTTATTTTTTCAATTGGTGCGTCACAGAATGGCTTACACTATACTCAGTTTGTTTAGATATGATTTTGATATAATGTATTCATTGTTTAATTCAGAAAGCACCTGTGCTGTTCTCACTATTGATTTTTTCCACTGTTATCACTGTTATCATTTTGAAAATTTTATAGAAACAAGTAAATAAGCAAAATGCCACACACATACACACCTCAGACAGACGGTGAGAGAGAGATAAATAGAAATGTGGACTTACAGTATTTCCAGTTAGATTTCTTTACTGAATGCTGTAACACAGTACTGAAGTTTTGTTTATTAAAGGATAACGAGGTGTGTTATTACTGAACCTTTACAGAAGGGGAAAAAATGATTTTTTTTTTTTTTTTTTGTGAGAACTCGCCAACATTTCGTGAGCTATCGGCCAAAAATTGCGATATATTTTAGCGTTACCGATTTGGTCCAGCAGGTGGCAGTAATGTACCTAAAAGCTGCCTGCCAAACTTGATCCTTGACCTGAAATGGGCACAATACCGCTCCAGTCCAGTGAGTGGCAGTAATGCACCCAAAAGATGCCTTGCACTTGCTAAAAAAATATGGAAGAAAGAAACGCACGGGCGAAATACTACCAGGTAGTTATGGGAAGTTTGAATGATTTTCAGTCTTCTTTGAATCTTTTTTTTTTGAGTCATTTAGTGCATTTCGTTCTTTTGACCAGGGAAAAAAAAGTAAAATTTTCAATAAACACACCCCAACACGTTCCAGTAATGAAAATATTATAATGACATAATAAACAGAATAAGCAGCTCACCATCATATCTTCTAGTCTGAGTCGTTCGTTCTTGTGAATCTATTGCACTGCATAGCGTCTATGAGAGTCACGTGACAAAAGAGCGAACAATTCGGACTGGGAAGATTCGTTGAGAACCGTTCAATTCTGTTTCCTGTACATAACCTATTTGTGCATGCGTGCACAGTAGAAAATGAACAGATCACTCTCCGAGACTACTCGTTCTTGTAAATCACGTTAAAGATTCATTCGAAAAGAACGAATCATTCATGAATGACCCATCACTACCCGAGAGGCAACCGGGCGAAATTAAACAGACACATACAGTAGATTTTTTTTTATTTTTTTACTTTCAGCTTGCCCTAAAATATAAGACATTCAGTTTGTACTGCCTTTTCCGTATTTTGGCGATAGACATTTAGTCAAGGATAAAGTGATTCTCGTGAAAAAAAAAAGTATATACAGTACATGTACATAATAATCACATACATAATACATACATAATAATCAGTGTTTAATTTGTTTGTGTTCGTGTGTGTGTGTGCGCTTCTGATGTGGTGTGGCCACTCGCAGCCCCTCATTTGGTGGCAGTTATGTGTGTGTGTGTATACTGTGCTCCCCCAGTTGGTGGGGCAGTTTGTCGGGGTCGGGGAAACAGTTGAAGTTGGGGATGATTTAATGGATTTGGTGAAGAATTCAGTGAGAATGTGGTGATATTTCGGGCACCATAAGGAAGTGCAGCTCTACACTGAGTCTGTAAACTGTAAAAAAAAAAAAAAAAAACGGCACGTAAATCCATAAATTTTACGGTAAAAAACTGGCAGCTGTGGTTGCCAGAAGTTTACTGTAAAAAATATGGTAGCAATGTTTTTGGTTCTACGGGATCACACTCATTATACTGCATATTTTACGGATTTTAATTGTTCTTTTTTGACAAGTCTGACGGAATCAAACCCAGACCCTGGAGGTGCAAGGCAACAGTGCTAACCACAGCTGCCGTTTTTTTATCGTAAAATTTAGGGGTTTTTTTTACAGTGTACCTCGTCAGGGTGTTTCTTAGCCTTGGATCAGTCACCGTGCTCAGGTGTTTCAAGAATTTAATTACAGGGCGTATTTTCCACAAATGTTTGTCCTTTAATGGCATCGAAGGCTCTGCATGCTTTTTCTCTCAGTTCATTCACTGCAAGGTTGAAGTTTCATGTGAAGCTCATTGTTAGTCCTAGGTAGGTATAGTTTTTAGAATGTTAATTTTTATGTGTACCTAGTTTAAATGTGTGTTTTGTTCCCTGAGATCTGGATCTTTTTTGGAAGATGACAGTTTTTGTCTTGCTGAGGTTGACCGTTGGGGTCCAGGTCTGACAGCACTGTTGCAGCAGGTCCAGGTTGTGCTGTAGACCCTGAGCGCTGGGGGACAGCAGGAGTTTAATCTCTGAGTCGTGCAGAGTGAGACCGTGAGATCCACTCTTGGATGTTTATATATGGATTGGTGTTATTAGACCTTGAGCCCAGATTTCAGGGAAGAAACCTAAACTCAGAACCAAATTAAAAAGTTTTAAAATGGCTGATTGGAATTTAGAGCTGGTCTGTTTGATTATTTCAGTCAGTATCCCGTCAGATCCTGAGGATTTCTTTTGTTTCAGTTTGTATCTATAAGTTGCTGCTCAGTAATCAGAGAGTCTAAAGGGTTTTGCTTATCTTTGATAGCAAGTTCCAGTTTTTCCAGCTTTGTCTTCATGTGATTTTGCTCTGAGTTTGTGTCGGATTCTACGGTTTTATACAGTGTTTGGAAATATGATGGTCAGGTATCCCTGTTTTGAAGGGTCAGTTCTTCATGCTCTCTTTTTTTTTAGGTTTGTTCCAAATATCCCAGAATTTATCTTTTTTAAATATAGGTTTTGATACAGCTCTGGGTTTTAGTTTAGCTTTCTCTGCCGACTTTTTGAAGATAGTGTTAATATTCTGAACTGCCTGATTGACTCCTTCTTTACTGTGGCTGTATCCGGTCTCCAGAAAGTTGTTTAGGAGTGTTTGAATTTCATGATTTTGATGGCTTTCTGGAA
The DNA here is from genome assembly GCA_003987875.1 of Clarias batrachus. Classification (NCBI taxonomy): domain Eukaryota; kingdom Metazoa; phylum Chordata; class Actinopteri; order Siluriformes; family Clariidae; genus Clarias; species Clarias batrachus. The sequence goes on along the minus strand of QMIH01001571.1, from coordinate 120,303 downwards.
CTCTTCTGTACTGTTTTCAGCCCATCTGTAGGATTTGTGGATGTTGTACAGCTTACTACTGTATGTGTGTGTGTAGTGTGGTTAGTCTCTGTCTTTTTAATGAACACAGCAATTTGGCTGTGATCAGCCAGAGGGGTTACCGGTTTAACAGTTAATGCAGTGAGAGAGAACAGGTCTAAATGAGTGATAATGTAGTCGACTGTACTGTTCCCAAGAGGTGAGCAAAATGTGTATCTTCCTAAAGCGTTCCCTCGTGTCCTACCGTCGATGATGTACAGACAGACTTAAACAGAGCTGCAGGAGGTCTTTACCGTTCTTGTTTAGTGTTTTGTCATTGTTGTTCCTGTGGGAGGAGTAAAGATTAGTGAGAATTGTGTTGTTTTTAATGATGTGGTTGCCGTGTGTTTATTGTGTCGGTTTGTGTTCCTGTTCTGGGCCCGTATTCACAAAGCTTCCTAAGCCTAAAAGTTGCTCCTAGTGATGAAATTCTAAGAAAAATCTAAAGAATAAAAGAATTATGGCATTTTCTTAGAATTTTCCCTTAAATTTAGGATTAAATCTTAGTAAAGATAAAAATGATTCACAAAACATCTTAGCCCTAAAAACAGCTCCTAAGGTAAAAATTGTTAAGAGTAAAGAGGAGGACTTTTAAGAGGCTTAAGAGCTTCTGTAGCAGAGGACAAAGTGGCGGAAAGAAGAAATATTCTCCAAACACTGAACGTAAAGCTGCTCTCCTGTCCAATTTGGTTTTCTTGTTCTTTTACTTTCTTCCATCTCTCTTGGATTGTTGACTACAAGCCATCTAAAAGTGCAACAGACTGTCCTGCAATCATGTAAATTAGTAAAAGCTGAGTCATTTGCTCCCACCAATCTGAAATGGATTACAAGTAATAAAATCAGTTTAGTAAATAAATGTAAGAACTTAAATATACTAACTACTGTGTGGAAATTGGTTGTTTCAAAAATAGACACATTTTCAACATTTGGCTGTTTAATTAAGACATTTAGCCTACAAACTTTGCATAAAGTAGCCTGTAGTCATGATTATACAATTTAATAATTATACAATTATAAAAATTATGATATATATAATTTTAATTTATAAGAGGTGTTCTGTAGATGTTTTAGCTTGTGTTTATCTCAGTTATTTATGTGAGTCTATTGCAGATGTATTGCAGTAATTGTTTGATCTCACCCATCTTGGTGTTGTGTTGTGGTCCTCTGAGGGCATCAGTTTAGCTGTGTTGTGGCTGTGTGATTCTGGCAGGGTGCTGTGACGCTGCTGGTATTGTGCACTATGTTTGGTGCCTGGAGCCTGTGGCGTTGGCAGGACTGGAGGATGCTGAAGTGCTGGTCTGCTTAGTTGTGAGTGCTGTGCAGTGTGAGATGGCTTTGCTGGTTAAGGTTGTGTTCTCTCCTTGTTTTTTGATGGTTGTGCTGGTGGTCTCCTGGAGGGTGAGCTGTAGCTGTGGTGGTGTTGCTGGGTGCACGGGTGTGTGTCTGCCCAGTGCTGTTTCATTGAGTGGCTTGGCAAACACCTTGACGTTGTGTTTATTTAGGTGTACGTGGAAGTACAGATGATGCTGGTATGGTGAGCCAGGTGCACATTTGAGATGAAAGCGCATCTTCTGGTGATATCTGAGTTTATTCTGTATATGGTATTAGGGTGGAAGTCTTTGAATAGCAGGAGTGTGGATATTATTATTATGGCGTTGGGGAATGACTCTGCACACCAGGGCTCCGACTCGTTCCTGTTCTGCCCTGAAGTCGTTTGTGCCTGTGTGTATGATGATGCAACTTTGCTCACCTAGAACATTTTATGGAGGATTAGGTGAGCATCTGTTGTCCTTGGACACCAGATTTTAGAAGTCTTGCATCCTGGGAAAACTTTGTCCTCCTTTTATTTTGATACCTTTCGAAATGTTGGTGAGATCTCAAACAAAAATGACATTTTTTTCCCTCACATTTTTAGGTGTTTTTTTTCTGTAGTGTTTTTCACCACCCAGGACCCTTTAGGATTCAGTATGTTAAAAAATATCAGTGTGTAATAATATTTAGAAGGTTTCTGATATTTTCTGTCTCTGCAGGTTTGCTGTTTCAGAATCCTGTTATCTGTAGATTTACTGAGAGTAATAATCAGTGTTTTGTAGCTCTGGGACAACAACTGCACCTGCAAATGCCCGTGGAGGATAGATTAGAATTAAAGATCAGAGACAAGACATCTACCACTCGTACCATTTTAAAATATAGAAAAACCCAAAGTAACTCAACAACACCAAATATCCCAGGATGGCAGTTTGTTAATGATAATAAAACTCTGATAATAACCAGCGCAGAGAGGAACAACTCTGGAACATACACTTTAGACACCCATGATGCAAGCGGGACTATTAAAGACATTTATACTCTTCAGCTGAACATTGAAGGTACCACACACCTCTAATCACATCACATACACATTTACCAGTCAGTTCAACAATTACAAGTCTTACACACTGTAGTCTCTCTAAAATGCCTTTTCTTTATTATAATTTTTTAATTACATTCTGTTTATGCAAATGAAGCTTTATCCAATTATATATGGACAAATGCACAATTAAAAACAGTCTTTTGATGTTAGGCTAAAATTATTGTTTATTATAATTTTTTAAGAAGCTCTCAGAATAATACCTTTTACAAAAATGTTATTGGATAATTATTCATTTTTAATTGTGAAAATAGTTTTCATGTCATTTTTCATGTAAATTTAAAGAAAAACGTTTTAAGAAAATCCTCCACAATATTTTTTTAATAAAGAAAATGAATGAACATGTAACATTTCACTGAATGCAATTAATGTAGAAACAGAGATTTGTGGTTTCAGATTTGCCGTAAATAGAAAAAGGCAATTTTGCTAAACAGTTTTTAAAATACATAAATAGTCTATTGTGTTTCTTCTTGAAATAAATATTTACAAGGCAGTACGGTGGTGTAGTGGTTAGCACTGTCGCCTTGCACCGCCAGGGTCCGATCCCCGTTCTATGTCGAGTTTGCATGTTCTCCCTGGTGGGTTTCCTCCGGCTACTCCGGTTTCCTCCCACAGTCCAAAGACATGTAGTTTAAGCTAATTGGCGTCCTGTAGTGTATGAATGAGTGAGTGTATGTGTGTGTCTGTGCCCGTGCCCTGCGATGGATTGGCACCCTGTCCATATTTACACACACAGACTATTAGATAGCATTATTAATGTTGACATGCTTCTGGTTTCTTGTTGTATTTTTGGTTTGATAATGTGTTTAGTATTTTGTGCCTCTGTAGTAATTCATCCTGAGGTGTTTATCTCTAATCCACAGCTCAGGTGTCCTCAGTGAAATTGTCTTACAGCTGCTCATCCTCTGGAGTCATGAAAGTGTCCTGTTCTGCTGATGGAGACAACCTCCACTTCAACTGGACTCCTGATTTAAACACACTCTCTCACCTGGAGAACAGGATCAGCACTCTCACACTGGATAAAGACCATCATGGAAACGTCACCTGCTCTGTAGAGAATCATGTCAGCCGTGATCACGATACTACTGAAGTCCACCCATGTCCTGGTGAGTCTGTCTTTAATAAAGAATGCTTTGTGAACATAAAAAACAAACAAATACTTCACTGATTAAGAATGAATGAATGAAAAAAGGAAGTTAAGTCTCCAAACACAAAAGAATTACCAGAGGAACAAAAGTGAGCAATGTCTGTTTCTCAATATTAATTACATCAGAAATGCAGCTAGAGCACACACACACACACACACACACACACACACACACACACACACACACACACACACACACACACACACACACACCAGATATCATTGTGCACTTAATTGGATTTTTATGCCTTTTTTGTAAACTCTAACCCAGTGCATCCAATTCTCCTGTAATAATGACATGTAATATATTAGAGGATAAAGAGGCGTGTGATAATATCAGTGCGTATTATATTAAGAATGTTTTTAATTTTTTTCTTCTCTGCAGGTTTGCTGTTTCAGGATCCTGTTGTCTGTAGATTTACTGAGAGTAATAATCAGTGTTATGTAGCACTGGGACAACAACTGCACCTGCAAATGCCCCTGGAGCATGGGTTTAACCTAAAGATCACAGACAAGACAAATATCACTCGTATCATTTTAAAATATAGAAAAAGCCAAAGTAACCCACCAACACCAAATATCACAGGATGGCAGTTTATTAATGATAATAAAACTCTGATACTAACCAGTGCAGAGAGAAACAACTCTGGAACATACACTTTACACACCTATGATGCAAATGGGAGTAGTAAAGGCAGTTATACTCTCCAGCTGAACACTGAAGGTAGGACCACACAACCTCTAATCACATCATACAGCACACTACAACATTTACATGTTAGTTTATTAAAATAATTACAGTCCTACAGAATATAGTCTCTCTCTCTTTTTATATTTTCATCTTTAAAAAGTTAAATTTATTTATGCAAATGAGACTTCATCCAATTAAATATGAACAAATGCACATAATAAAAAAATGCCTTTTGAAATTCTTGAACTAAAATCTGTACTTATAAGACAGTAAAGAAGCAGTCAAAAGAAAATCCCTTACAGAAATATTTGTTGAAAAATAATTTATTGTTAAAAAAGAAAAAAAAAACTACAAACGTGCCATTTTTGTTCAGGGTAAAATCTCACATAAAATTATTAACATTTTTGGAAAATTCTCTTAATATTGTTCTAAATTAGGAAAGAAATCAGCATGTAACATTTAATGATACATTTCATCTAGACACTGAGACTTTTGGTATTAGTTATACTGAACTAACCCAACTAAAAGCCAATTTGATAACATTTTAAATGACAGTGTAGTTTTTTTATTTACATAACATGGTTTATTATGTTTATATATGAAATTGAAATGTATATTACACCGACACATTATTAGTTAGCATTATTAATGTTGCTGTGTTTCTGGTTTGTTGTTGCATTTTTGGTTTGATAATGTGTTTAGTTTTTTTGTGCCTCTGTAGTAATTCATCCTGAAGTGTTTATCTCTAATCTGCAGCTCAGGTGTCCTCAGTGAAAGTGTCTTACTCCTGCTCGTCCAGTGGAGTCAAGAAAGTGTCCTGTTCTGCTGATGGAGACAACCTCCGCTTCAACTGGGCTTCTGATTTAAACACACTCTCTCACCAGGAGAACAGGACCAGCACTCTCATACTGGATATAAACCATCTAAGGAAAGTCACCTGCTATGTGATAAATCATGTCAGCCGTGATCACAACACCACTGAACTCCAGCCTTGTCCTGGTGAGTCCTTCATAAATAATGCTTAAATAAACAAAACACAATGCGCAATACTGAATAAAATCACAGCAAAGCATCTAAACATGATTAAATAGAACAATAATATCATTGCGTTCATTAAGTTCTTCTATTTGAAATAATTTTACTGTTGATACTAATTTAAAATGATGGCACGGACCAGCTAAAGACAAACCAGACTACAAGGATCAAGATGGCAGAGAATCAACAGGGCAGGGTGAGACTTTGACCAACCACACTTTAAAACACTGGGAGTATAATGTGTATGTATATACAGTATGTGTAGGATGACTTTCACACACACACACACACACACACACACACACATGGAATCACTCCTCTAAATACAATCATCTCCCCCGCTGCTACAGCCTTTTTAACTTTTTTTTTTCTTCATGAGGGCTGTTGTTGCAGTAAAGCTTACAGTATAAAGAACAGTCACTACACTTTAACACAAAAAAATGCTTTATGCGCACACACACATATGAGGCGCCGTTTAGGGCGTAAATCAAACTTCACTCATGCACACACATACAGTATGAAACTACTAACTGCTCACACAACTACAAATGAAATGTGCGCAAACACACCTATGAGACGCGCGCACATACACATGCAAACTCTCCGTGCACACACACCTATGAGATGCACGCACACACAC
>QMIH01001571.1:91531-105111 GCA_003987875.1 Clarias batrachus | reverse complement strand
GCTGAAAAGTGAATTTTACATAATATGTCCCTTTTAAGTAAGTCTTAGAATGGTTTATATTTACAGTAACAATACCTGGAGAGATATAAGGAATGCAAAAAAAAACAAACAAAAAATGTTAACTTTTGTGTGTTCTGGAACTTAAGGCAAGCAAGCAAGAAACCAGTTACCTATACATTAATTTCCTTTGTGGTATAGACATAAATAGTGATATGACATTGGACACCATTGTCCTACACCATGTCCAGCTTTTGTGAGTGTGACAAGACCAAAATACCAACCAAGTGGCTGTTCAGTGTTTATAGACCACCAGTCTTGCGTCGTTGACAGGTAACGAGTTTTCATGTCCACCTTAAGAAAAAATAGCCCTACGTTCATCCATTAATGCTAGATGCTGTAACATAATCTGACACATAACTGCTCATAACTTCACTTCTGCTCAACATTTTGATTACATTTATGGTGCAGGTTTAACTTTAGGTAAATACCAAAGTTTCATTAAATTCTGTCCAGCCAGTATTGTGTGATGCTGTGATAAAATCTGGCTGAACAGACAGACAGACATGCAGATAATTTTTCTTGAGACTGGTTCCTGGTCCTCGCATGAAACATAAAGATATCACTGAAAATGCGATTTTCTTTTATTTACTATATATATATATATATAATATACTATATATAAATAGTATATATTTATTTTATTTATTTATATACTTTCTTTTATTTACACTACTCACAATAAGTTAGTGATATTGTTATTTACATGAGTGCTTTTCCTACTTCCTACTTTTCCTAAAGTTCCCTTTGATATTACAAATATTTTATGAGACGAAACACCATTTTCTTTAGTTTAATGTTTATTACCCAAAAAATGTAGACAATAACAAGGATAGCCCCAAATAACAAAAAATTACAATGTCAGTAACGGGTGTTTCTACCATTTGCTGCAATGACAGCGGGCCTGCAGCTGTGTGGCAGTTGCATAATGATGTCTGAGTGCATAGGTGCTTAGGTACTGGTCATCGTTGCGGTCTGTCACTCGTGGGGCTCCACTCCTGTGTCTGTCATGAACTCTGCCAGTAGTTCTGTGTCTTGATGCAAGTCTGCTGATGACACTTTGAGACACACCAAGTTCACGAGCAACATCTGACTGCCTGCCACCGAAGGTGCGCCATGGCCAGGTGGCGCTGCTCATCCGTTAAGAGACGTTGTATGTTCATGGCTGTTTGAATGATGAACCTGGAATGACTTGACTTGCTTTTTATACTAACAGAATGTTGAAATTGATGCCACACTGAAAAGAGTTGTCTTTTAGAATTGGCCCCAATATAAGGAACACCTGTACACAATGAGACCATTACATGGAAAACACAAAATGAGGTGTGTCTGTCACCCCAATACAATTGCCTCCCTATCCCAAAAATGTCTGCAGTGAAACAAACACTGTATGTATGACATCCACTCACAAGTCTCTCACAATATCCCTAATTTATTATGAGTAATGTATATAGATGTAAGTATGCTTGAGGAAGATATTTTCTTAGTCAAGGCAACTGAACCACAATTTAATGGCTGCATGCAAGAAGAGTTTTCACTTACATGTCAAGGGACCGAGCCGTGGCACATTGAAATACTTTACATTAATAAAGAAAGACATTACTCTAATTATAAAGAAGTGTTTATTGTTCAACTATGTAAATAAATTAGAAAGATTTTGTTAATGTACTGGCTAATTTCTCCGGTGAATACAGAAAATGTTTCTTGTTGCATTCCATTCCTCTCTTTATTTCTGTCCAGTAACTTACACACAGGAAGTGAGTGGTTTTAGCAATAACTATAGAACTTCCTCTATTTATTAGTAAAGGCTTATTATCACGCATGAACAAGGTCTCTAAAGCAACTGCAGAAAGAAGACTGGTCTCTGGATAAAATGAGGACACGGGTCATCTTTGGAATCCTATGGATTTTCACCCAAACTGGCATGGGTACGTTCTATCTTCTTAAAATTCATCATTCATTTATTACTTTTACTATAAAGTTTATGCTTAATTAAATTAATAATGAAGATTAACTAAGAGTGTTCACCTCCTGCATTCCAAAAGCACAAAACATTTCTGTAATGTCTTATAATGGCTAAAAACCCTTAGAAAAACAGGACTTCCATTTGGCACTAAATGGTTTAAAGTAAAACTGCATATTGACATGTAGAAGTAGCCTAATGATTTACCCTGTGCAGGCTTTTCTTTTCCATCATGACTGTTAACATGGAGCTTTAAAGGAGTCTAATATGAGTGCAGTTTAAGATCAGCGCAGTGGAATGTAGGGATGAGTGATCTGGCAGAATGCTATATCACAATACTTAACGACAATATGACACTACAATATAATTGTACATTATACAATACATATGAAAATATCCAAGTTTTTTTACAACTTCTACAAACAAATGAATAAGAAAAATGAGTAACACACAGGCACGCATGCAGAACCCAACCCCGCTGCTATACATGTCGCTCTACTGAGCACTGCTAAAATAAATCCTCAAGAAACAAAGCATCGCTTACTTCAAGATCTAAAGATCTCTGTTTTGAAATATTAATTGTATATTTAGGGCAGTGGTGGTACAAACAGTTAAAGCTGGAGGTTACTGTTTTTTTCTGATCGGCAGAGTCGAGTCCCAGCACTGCCAAGCTGCCGTTGTTCAGCCCTTGAATAAGGCCCTTAAAACCCTTAGGGGTCAACAGCATCAACAATGATGCCAATCACTTTTTTTTCTCTTTGCAAGTGTTTTTGTAAATGAAATGATACTGTGTCAACCCAGAAAAAATATGTATACAAACCGTAGACAATTTTCTTTCCAAAAAGTTTATTGCCAGTATATCGTGACCGCTTTATTTCAGTTATAATATACTAGAGCGTATTTTTGCTGTGTAGTTTTTTTAGTGTGTGTAAGAATTGCATTTCAATTAACGTTTCAGAAACATTTTATATTTAATTATTTTAATGTACACAGCTGTTGTTTTTAGATTTTCTGTTATAAGCTGCACTACATCACTTTATTAACATGGTGTACCCCTGTGTTTTACACTCCTGAGAAGTATGTGCAACAGACTGACAGGTGGCATTGATGCTTTCACAAACTATGGTCGACTCACTTTTTATCTTAAGGTAAGAATAGGGCAGAATTTTGTTTTAAGTATTTTTTTTTACATTTACTCCCTCCTCAGCAATCAAAATGCTCTCATCCTCTCTCCAGTTTCAGTTGATTTTTTCAATAATTTTTCATCAGATTATATCAGTCCTACACCGCTCTATTATAGACGTGTTAAACAATTGTGATTGGAGCAGTCTGATTAAGATTCAGAATAACGTACCATTTCCCCATTACACCATTTGCAACACCCACTATAATGTGCAGTCTGTCAGTGTCGTCACACACTTTCCTTGGCGCAGTCCTACTCCTTGCTGCTCATTAAAATAGGAAGCTACAGGCACATGCCATATTAATTAAGTGATGGAGTGAAGCTTATAATAGATAGTCTAAAAAAACAGCTGTTTACATTCAAATAATTTTTCTATAAACATATAAAATATTAGTATGTATTACTATAATTATTTTAATGCGTGTGCCATGGATGATGCCCACAACTCCATGAATGTAGTTAGTTTTTCTTTGACTTCATGCTGCATGGTGGGAAATGTATGAATCTGGGATTGATCTGTGGTGCTGTAAGAGAAAAGTTTAATTTATTATTTCCGACACTGTTGCTGTATCACTGTTTCAAAGCTGCATCTTCAGCATCAGTAACCTGCAGAGACAGCATATGACATGTTCATTAATAAACCAGTTACATACCGTATGCAATTTATTATTTTTTTTAAGTATTCCATTTTTGTCCAAACATATGTTTTATGAGCTCCGTGTCACTCAGTGTTACCAAAACTCTCTCCTCGGTGGGCGTCTCTGCCTGAACGCCATATACAGTCTTATGCAAAGGTTTGGACACCCCTTGATGAATAACAGAGTTTGGTGATTTTTTAATTGAAAAGTTGTTAACACAATCTCCCTTGGAAATGGATAATATGCACAATATTTTCAGCAAACATTGATAGATGGTTACTTCTTATGCCATAAATTGAGCAAAAATAAAAAAATAAAAAAATGTATTATTATTATCACTGTGCAAACGTTTGGGCACCCTAAGTGTTAAGTTTTAGACCTTAATCAATTCAATTCAATTTTATTTGCATAGTGCTTTTAACAATTGTCACTGTCGCAAAGCATCTTTACACAATCAAAATAATTATTTAAGTTTGTATGGAATGTGAATGTGTATGAATCAAAATGGTCAGATAGTCCCTGATGAGCAAACCGAGGGCGACGGTGGCAAGGAAAACCTCCCTGAGATGGCAGTAGGAAGAAACCTTGAGAGGAACCGGGCTCAACAGGGAACCCATCCTCAATTGGATGAAACAGAAAGCAGGAATTAATCTGTACTCATACTGTGTGTTAGGTGGAAGGCAGTTCAGTATAACAGTTGATGTTAATTGATGTTAATATGGAGTCCAGGTATTTATTGGTGGCTCAGGTAGACTTTCAGGTAGAAATTCAGTCTGTTCCAGTCCTGAACTCAAGCGACTGCAGCCAAGTCAAGTCCTCAGAGAAACAGCTGTCAACATCAGCCGAGGCCAGAACTGTCTACATGGTAGAGTGAAACCATCCCCAGTCACAAGACGCATCCCAAAGAAACAGACGGGGCATCCATGTAATGAGATCTCCAACTATAAGCGGGACACCAGGATGAGTCAGACATGTTCAGAGGGCAGAGGGACTCTGGATCACTAGCAGCATGTGTAGCTCAACAGATAGAGGAAAAGAGAGAGAACAGGAAAGGGGAGAGCAGAAGAGGAGAGATAACAGTTAAGTATGGTCACAGTCACATAATGTATAAGATGAAAGTATATTTAGTGTAGAGTGCAAGCAGGGACTCCGGCAGGACTAACTATAACAGCATAACTAAAAGGGAGAGCCAGAAGGAAACACAGACATGAGGGCTCCCTGAGATGTAAAGCAACCAATCACCTCACYGTCAACAAACCTGAGTGATCAATGAGAGTGGGGAGGACAGCATCTAAACATACCCGTTCACCAGAATACTCTACGCCCATGAGTCCCCCAGATCTGCTCCTTTACCTAAGGTTAATCTATTTACAAAAATGCTTGGCTAAATAAAAAGGTCTTTAGCCTAGACTTAAACACTGAGACTGTGTCCGAGTCCCAAACACTAAGAAAAAGCTCTTCCCCCTGCTGTAGTTTTCATAATACGTGGTACTGACAGGAAACCTGCATCCTTTGATTGAAGTAGGCGTGGCGGATCATAAGACACTAGCAGTTGACTCAGGTCCTGCGGCGCGAGACCAATTAATTCTTTATATGTCAAAAGTAGTATTTTTAAATCAATGCAAAATTTCACAGGAAGCCAATGTAGTGTAGATAAGATAAGGGTGATGTGCTCATATCTTCTGGTTTTAGTGAGGACTCTCGCTTCTGCATTCTGAACTAACTGAAGCTTGTTTATGCACCTAGTTGAACAAACAGATAGTAAAGCGTTACAATAGTCCAACCTAGTGGTGATAAAAGCATCAACTAGTTTTGCTGCATCGTTTAGTGACAATAAATTCCCTAACTTGGCAATATTTCTGAGGTGAAAGAAAGCTATCCTGGTGATATTGTCTATATGAGCTTCAAATGAAAGACTAGAATCTATAATCATATCATTTTACTGTTGCACTAGATAGAACAGAAAGGCCATATAAAGTTACAGTGTGATCTAAAATCTTACTTCTAGCTGCATGTGGTCCTATGACTAGAACTTCTGTCTTATCAGGATTAAGCAGAAGGAAGTTAATTAGCATCCAGTCTCTTATATTCTTTACGTATTGCTCAACTTTAGCAAGCTGGTTTTTCTCATCTGGTTTTGCTGAGATGTATAACTGTGTGTCGTCAGCATAACAATGAAAACTAATATCATGCTTATGGATTATTTTGCCCAAAGGAAGCATGTAAAGGGAAAAAAGCAGTGGGCCTAAAACTGAGCCCTGTGGAACACCAAACTCCTCTAGAGAACATTCAGAATAATCACCATTTAAATCTGCAAACTGATAACGATCGGTCAAATAGGATCTGAGCCAGGAGAAGGCTGTTCCCTTAATTCCTACTTCATTTTCTAATCTGTGAAGGAGAATACTATGATCAATTGTGTCAAAAGCTGCACTGAGGACGAGTAACACAAACATAGTGACGCAACCCTGATCAGAGGCCAATAGGAGGTCATTTACTATTTTAATGAGTGCTGACTGAGGCCTGTGCTGTGATGAGGCCTAAATCCTGACTCATATATCATATATTGTGTATGCTATTTCTATGTAGATATGAGCATAGCTGCTCCGCTACTATATTTTCCAGAATCTTAAAGATAAAGGGGATATCGGACTGCAGTTGGATAGCTGACAGGGGTTAAGGATAGACTTCTTAATTATCGGTTTAATAACTGCTAATTTAAAAGATTTTGGAACATACCAATGCTGAGTGAAGAATTAATTATTTTCAACAGGGGATCTGTTATTTCTGTTTGAGAAAATGTATCGGTATAGGATTTAATATACAAGTTGATGAATTTGCAGAAGAGATGGGTGAAATTAGTTCATTCTCTTCAAGGGGAGTATCAGGTTCTGATCAGACATGTTTAGTTTAACATCTCAATTACATTGTCCGGTTTCAAAGCCAGAATTTTATGCCTAATATTTACCATTTTATTATTAAAAAGTTCATGAAGTCCTTACTATTACATGATGTTGCTGCGGAGATTTCTGCACTGGTCTTATTTCTGGTTAATTTAGCTATGGTGTTACATAAAAATCTAGGATTATTTTTGTTATTTTCTGTAAGAGTGAGAAGAGAAGAGATACGTTGATCTAATACATTAAGAGCTTTTCTATAGTTCAGGATGCTCTCCATCCATGCTATTTGAAATACTAACAATTTAGTTTGACGCCATTTACGTTCTAATTTCTGAGCAGTCTGTTTTAAACTGCGTGTGTGATCATTATACCAGGGAGCGAGTTTCTCATCTCATATAATTTTTCTTTTAACTGGAGCTACGTTATCTAAGGTATAACTGAATGTCGACTCTAAATATTCAGTCACTTGATAGAGTTCTGTGGGATCAGATGGTAATCCAATCAAAGTTGGCAAGTTGGAGATTACTGATAAACCTCTGTGTGTATGTATGTTTAATACGGTAGCGCAGCGCTGTGCGTACATATTACTATGACACACTTTAATTGAGATAAGATAATGATCTGAGATAAATTCAGACAGTAGAATTGTGAATAAATATAGTTAATATATAAGTTTCTCATACTTAATTTGAAGAATATTATTAAATCTAAAGTATGACCTGCTTAATTTGTGGGTCCTACTACACATTGATTTACTCCTACTGAGTCCAGTATGGACATTAATGCTGTTCTCAGAGGATCTTCTGGATTCACAAAATGAATATTAAAATCTCCAGCAATTAACACTTTGTCTACAGAAATGACTTTGACTAGGATAGACTGAGCAGAATTAATATTTGTAGCTACACTTGTTATGTTACTATAGAAAACTTCAAATGCATTAAATTTGTGTCCGTGTTTTTGTATGATCAGCAGATCATCGTAAATAACTGCGACGCCTCCTCCTCTACCAGTTAGCCGAGGCTGGTGTAAGTAACTGTATCCAAGAGGACTATCTTCATATAAACTACATACTCGTCCTGTTTAATCCAGGTTTCTGTCTAAACAGAGTATATCAAACTTCATGATAATTTCATTAACAATAACTGCTTTAGATGCGAAAGATCTAATATTTAACAGTCCTAGTTTAGATCAGAGGTGCTGGCTGCGCATTCAGTGTGATCTGAGTTTGTGGTTTCTATGTTAATTAAATTATTAAAACAGACTTTCTGAGTCCTTGTAAATTTGTGTTTAGCTCGGGGAACAGACACAGTTTCAATATGATGAACCCTGAGTGACGACTCTATGCAGCTAGCAGATGGTTGGTTTAGCCTGTTGGTCTAAATGGTTGGTCTGTCTGCTCCCTGGCCTGGGCTCTTGATTAATTAGAACTCTTCTGAGACTGTGCGCCAAGAAATGCATAGTTGACAGCAGCACTTTCCCGAATGGGATGGACACCGTCCCGCCCTAACAGGCCACCTTTGCTTGTCAAAGGTTTTCCAGTTATCTATAAAGCCCATGCTATTTTCGGAGCACCACCTGGACATTCAGCGGTTTAACGACCATAACTTGCTGTAAGCTATGTCGCCACATCTCATTGGGATGGAACCAGCGCAAACTACTTCTAAGAGAAGAACAGTTTTAGCTTGTTGTGTCCGCTGCACCTTAGATACACTTAACGGTCCGGGCCCAATCGACCGGGAGAGACAAACACACACACGCAGGCATGATGTCTGAAGATCCCTGTTTATTCTCAGCAAGGAGAGCACATTTAAATGGTGCTACATCCCGAACATCAAAAGAACCAGTCATTAACATGTCAGTCATAGAGAGAGCCGGAGACAGATAGGAGAGAGGAAATACATTTGCAATTTCCTGATTAAACAAAAGTGTTCTTGCAGACAAGAGCCATTTGGATGTAAACTCGTCTGGGTACAGAATATAGAAGGTGTTACCACAGATGTCATAAGGAAGCACAGTGAGGGGTCTGTTTTCAGGGCACAGTAACCTTCTGATTAGATTACGATGTCTTACAAAATTATAAAACCTTACACTAACGATGGAGGAAGAATGTCTAATCATCCTGCACTCCACATATTGAACAAGCTGAATATTATCCATTATAGCGTACCTGAGTCGGAGTTTAGTTGTTTGGAGCTGAATTCCGTGCGTCGTTCTTAGACAAAGAAACTCATGCGTTCTCCAAAAAGTGCAAAAAAATGAAAAAAGGCAAAGCCCAATAGTATTAAAACGTAAAAACTTGATACTATTAATATTATTATTGTATAAACAGTAAAGTTCTATATTTTAAACGCTGATACAAATGCGAAACCTTTGCGGAAATGATAAAAAAACAGGAAGCTATGTCTCGGTTTGTTAGATCTGGGGCATGGCTACACCTGTCATTAATAAAATGCCAATTTCAAAGCTTTACAAATACTTTGACTCTTCAAACCTTGTGGACACTCAACAACCATGAGTTCCTCTAAGTAGCTGTGTAAGACTCTGATAATGAAAGTTATTGATGCCCACAATACAGGAGAAGGCTACAAGAAGATAGTAAAGCATTGTGAGCTTGCAGTTTCCACAGTGAGAAATGTAATTAAGAGATGGCAGTTCAGGGGAACTGTGGAGGTCAAGATGAGATCTGGAAGACCAAGAAAACTCTCAGAGAGAACTGCTCATGTGCTGGTCAGAAAGAAAAATTAAAACCCCCATTTGACAATGATCCTAAACATACCTCTAAATCCACTATGGAATACCTCAAGAGACGCAAACTGAAGGTTTTGGAGCGGCCATCACAGTCCTCTCATTTAAACATCATTGAAAATTTGTGGGTAGAGCTCAAAAGAGCGGTGCATGCATGACGACCAAAGAATATTACAGAACTAGAAGCTTTTTGCAAGGAAGAGTGGGAGAAAATCCCAAGTACAGGAATTGAAAGACTTTTACCTGGCTATAAAAAGCATTTGCAAGCTGTGATATCTGCCAGAGGAGGTGTTACCAAATACTGATTATTATACAAACCTTTGCACCAAGTCACAATAATATTTTTATTTTTTTATCTTTGTTCAATTTATGACATAAAAGTAACTATGCATCAATGTTTGCTGAAAATATTGTGCATTTTCTCCATTTCCAAGAGAGACTGCGTCAACATCTTTTCAATTAAAAAAATCACCAAAATCTGTTATTAAAAAAATGTGACACATCAGTTATTTTACCCCCAATAAAAGGTCTTTCTGAGTGTTATTTTCATAAACTCAGTTCTGTGTTCGGAGTGCTGAATCACTGCAGGTCTTCAGAAAGGCCTCAGACCCCAGAGAGTTAACCCTATCTGCTCCAGCTGCAGTGACCTGCTCTCTGACCTTAGCTTCCTAACTGGGATATGGAAACATTTAATTTTTTCTTCAGAATTAATAACATACTCTAAAAAAAAAAGAAAAGTAGACTATGAAAACTTTACCCTCAAAGGTAAACAGATTGATATATCTTTATTCTTCCTGAATAGTTTAAAACCAAAAAAAAAAAAAAGAAGTAGTAATGTGAAGCACCATTATGAGACAAAATAGCTCTTGCTTGAGGAAATGTATCTGCAGTGGTCCGATGTGATGGCATGTATAAGATACCCAAACTGAGAGCCTGGTATGAGAGAGCAACCTTGATCCTTTCACATTCATTTACAGCCCAGCAATGCACAAATGGAGACTGACTAAAGAATGATTAAAGATAGATTGATTTTATATAAATACAAGGAAAATACCCATGTGTCACGATCCAACAGAACTCACACACGGAAGTCACTGATGTGGCCCAGCAGGGTGATTTATTTACAAAATCAGGAGAAAACAAAACACGTATACTCATACTAAAAATAGTATACTCAACTCTGGAAATCAAACACGGGAGTAAGCGGAAACCGAAAGCAAAACTGAAACTAATACATAAACAGGAAATAACGTGGAGCTGGCATGGGAGAAAACGGGAGTGCATAAAATGGAGTTGTAAACAGATTGGGAGCACGGGAGACCCAGAGGCACACTCAAACACGAAGACATGGAAATACACGGAACCACGGAGCAAGGCAGACAAGGAGAAACTTAAAYACACAGGGATACAACAAGGAACGATATCAGTCTCTTTAACGAAAGGAGAAAAACAAACACAGTCTTATCGTTTGGTAGCAGAGTCTTTTAGAAGAGTTCGGGTCGCGTGGTTAATCTCGGATGGAGTGCTGGTGAAAGAGTGGTGCTTTTATGTGCGCGTGTGTGAATCAGCAGAATATGGAGCAGCTGTGTGTGTGTGTGTGTGTGTGCGTGTGTGTGTGTGACGTGTGTGCGTGCATGCTAGAACTCGGGTGACGTAGGGCGTTGTGCGGGGGCGGAGCCTGGCGTGTGCGTCACAGAACCCCCCTCTCCACGGACTGCTCCTGAGGGCCGGGGAATACGTCGTCGTGGTGGGCGACCCCTACCCCTGGGAGCCGGCATCTGGGGCTGAGCCTGATGGAACTCGGCGAGRAGGGTCGGGTCTAGGATGTCATCCCGAGGAACCCAGCTTCKCTCYTCGGGACCGTACCCCTCCCARTCCACCAGATACTCCAGACGACCACCTCGACGACGGGACCTCAAGATTTCGCGGACGGCRTAGATCGTGCCGTCCTCCAGGTCGAGGCTCGGTGGGGGTTCCTCTGGATCGCCAGACTCTGGKGAAATAGGAAGTGAGGGTGTGTGGTATGGTTTCAATAGAGAGACATGGAATGTGGGGTGTATTCKGTAGGTGYRKGGAAGACTTAACTTAAATGTGACTGGATTGATCTGGGACAGGATGGTGAATGGACCAATGTATCGTGGTGACAGCTTCTTGCTGGGCAGCCGAAGGCGGACGTCCCAGGTTGACAGCCAAACCTTTTGYCCAGGTCTGTACGTTGGGGCATTAGATCTCCGGGTGTCGGCTGTGATCTTTTGCCTTCTGACTGCCCTCTGAAGCTGCCGGTGYGCTGATGCYCAAACCCTCTCACTCTCCTGGAACCAGTGATTCACCGCGGGGACCTCGGAGGTTTCCCCATTCCAGGGAAATAGCGGGGGTTGGTGACCAAGTACGCACTGAAATGGTGTTATTCCAGTAGCTGGGCTCTTGAGAGAGTTTTGGGCGTACTCGGCCCAGACGAGGTACTGGCTCCAGGAGTTCTGGTGGTCGTGGCAGAAGGTACGCAGGTATCGACCTATCTCCTGGATTTTCCTCTCTGTTTGGCCATTACTTTGCGGGTGGTACCCAGAAGACAGGCTCACCGTCACCCCCAGGAGTTTGAAAAAGGCCTTCCAGAACCGGGAGATGAATTGGGGACCCCGGTCTGAAACGATGTCTTCTGGGATGCCAAAGTTCCGAAAAATCTGCTCAAACAGTGTCTCCGCTGTCCTTTTTGCTGTCGGAAGGCCTGGGAGTGGGGTAAGGCGACAAAATTTAGAAAATCGGTCCACTATGACTAGCACACAGGTGTTACCTTGAGACACGGGGAGGTCCGTCATAAAATCTATACCCAGGTGTGACCAGGGACGTCGAGGAACCGGTAGAGGCAGCAGTTTTCCTGTGGGTAGTTGTCTGGGTGTTTTAGACACAGCACATGCCTGGCATCCCCGTACGTACCTCTGCACTTGTTCTTTCATCCGAGGCCACCAGAAACGCTCGCGGAGAAGGGAGAGGGTTTGGGTGACCCCCGGGTGTCCGGTGCCAAGTGAGGAGTGTACCTGGTGGATAAGATGTTCTCTCTCTGGTTCGGGGACAAAGGAAAGCTGTGGTGGACAACCGGGCGGAGAGGCGCCGGGGGAATGGCTCTGGGAGTCGGAGCTGCCATCCTCCCATTGTATTGGCGAGACGAATAGAGTCGCCGGAAGGATGTTCTCGGGGTGCTTGGCCATTTCCTCGGGATCGTGGACCCTGGAGAGTGCGTCGGCCTTGACATTCTTCGTTCCTGGCCTATAAGAAATGGAGAAATGGAATCTCGTGAAGAACAAAGCCCACCTTGCCTGTCTGGAGTTCAAACGTTTAGCTTCACGTAGATACTCCAAATTCTTATGGTCAGTTAGGACCAGGAACGGATGGATCGCCCCTTCCAACCAATGTCTCCACTCCTCCAGGGCCAGCTTGATGGCGAGAAGCTCACGATTTCCGATATCATAATTCCTCTCCGCCGGTGACAGCTTCCTGGAAAAGAAGGCACATGGATGGTAAGTTGGATCCTTCCCTTGCTGCTGTGACAATACAGCCCCGACCCCGGTTTGGGAGGCGTCAACCTCTACTAGAAAGGGATAATTAACGTCTGGAAGGACGAGGATCGGAGCTGTGGTGAAGGACTGTTGCAAATTGGACATGGCCAGCGTGGCCTCAGGTGACCAAACTAGCTTTTTGGGCTTACCTTTTAGGAGGTCAGTGAGCGGGGCGACTTTGGTACTATAACCCTGGATGAATCGGCGGTAAAAATTCGCGAAGCCCAAGAAGCGTTGGAGCTGTTTTATGTTGGTTGGGGTGGGCCACGACCGGACAGCCTCCACCTTCCTCTCATCCATCTGAATCCCCCTTTGGCTGATGTTATAACCCAAGAAGGAGATGGAGGACTGATGGAAGAGGCACTTTTCCGCCTTGAGGAACAGCTGATGAGATCGGAGTCTCTTAAGCACCTCAGTTACATGTCGGAAGTGCTCCAAGGAATCCCGTGAGTAAATGAGTATGTCATCGATGTAGACGACCACAAATCTACCCACACAATCCCGGAACACCTCGTTCATATAACTCTGAAACACAGC
>QMIH01001571.1:65840-78185 GCA_003987875.1 Clarias batrachus | reverse complement strand
TTTTTTACATTTTTATATATTTTTATACATTTCTATATTTTTACCTCGAGAAACTTGACCCTTAAGCGCTACCGATTTTATCCAGCAGGTGGCAGTAATACACATAAAAGCTGCCTGCCAAACTTGACCGGAAAAGTGAGTGTTACCGATCCCGTCCACTGAGTGGCAGTAATGCACCTAACAGCTGACTGCCAACCGCTAAAAATAACGTGTAATCGGGTTACATGTGTGTTCAGAGAGAATTACTGAGTTTGTACTCGGATTTCGCTCTGTCTATTTTTTGGCGCTGAAAAACTGACCCGGAAGTGTGAGTCATGTGGTCTGTTCACGCTATCTCTCGGAATATTGGTGAGATTTTCACCCCCATGTCCTTTTAAAGGCTCAATATGTTATAATATCAGTGTGTAATAATATTAAGAATTTTCTTGTTTTCTTTTTTTGTTTGTTCTCTGCAGGTTTGCTGTTTCAGGATCCTGTTGTCTGTAGATTTAATGAGAGTAATAATCAGTGTTATGTAGCTCTGGGACAACAACTGCACCTGCAAATGCCCCTGGAGGATAAGTTTGACCTAAAGTTCACAAACAAGACATATACCACTCGTACCATTTTTATCTATAGAAAATATAACTCAACAACACCATATATCCCAGGATGGCAGTTTGTTAATGATAATAAAACTCTGATACTAACCAGTGCAGAGAGGAGCGACTCTGGAACATACACTTTAGACATCTTTGATGTAAACGGGAATAGTAAAGGAAATTATACTCTCCAGCTGTACATTAAAGGTAGGACCACACACCCTCTAATCACATCACACACACACTGCAACATTTACAAGTCACAGTATAACCATTCTTAATCATGTTCTTTAATATTTTATATTATCTTTGAATAGTTACATTTATTTATACAATTGATGCTTCAGCCAATTAAATATGAACAAATGCACAATTAAAAATAACTTTTGATATTCTTAAGTAAAAATCTGTTGTCTTTAAAGAAGAATAAAATATTTCACAAAAAATGTTATTGGATAATTATTCATTGTTTTTTTAAATATAAAAATATTTTTGTTGTGTATATTTTAAAAATAATTAATATTTTTGGAAAACCTCTACAATATTATTTTGATTAAGAAAAGGAATGAAAACAATACATTTCATGTATGAACTGAGATTTGTGGTATTAGATATAGTGTAAATAGATAAAGAACAATTTAACAATAGTCGTCTTATTGTGATTTCTAATATTTATATATGGAATTGAAGTATATATTAAAGAAGTATAGTGAAACCTCAGTTCGCAAACATAATTTGTTCCTAAGTTCTGTTCGTAACCTGATTTGGTCGTACACCAATACGACATACACAAATCAGTTTTTCCCAAAGGAATAAATAAGAATTAATCCGTTCTCTGTCACTATGAACTATTTAATTTTGGATATATTCTGTTCTGTTACAAATATAAATCAAAGTATGCAATGCCTAAGTTATACAAAAATAATAAACGATTAAAAATAAATATAAACTGTACAGGAGAGAATTAGGGTATGTTTGGTGGGGAGGAGGTTAGTGTTTTAAAGGAGAAGCACCTTCCATAATAACAGTGGGTAATTCTTTTTCAAGGGTTCTCCCTCTCTTTTTGTTTCTTGGCTCTGGTTCGTACGTGGCCGCCGGTTAATGTTCATAAGGTGTAACACTCTGTTCCCCACAGTTTTGTTCGGATGATATTTCTCGCAGAGGCTTAGACAGCTCTTGAGTGAGAACGAGTGATTTAATGAAATAAAATAAGTTTTTAAACATATAAGTACAGCAGCCAGACCTAGAAATGGTAGCAGTGATGTTGCTGATACTGAGAAACTGACACTCATGTTCATAATTGATCTTAACTAAAATTGTGACTAGAATAACAAAACATCCTGCTTGCATAGTTATTATAATTGTTTGCGCCTGCTTTTGGTATTTCCCTATTAATTGAGTTGAGTCTCACTCACTCATCGTCTGTACCCCTTTATCCTGTATTCAGGGTCACGGGGGGCCTGGAGCGTATCCCAGGAGGCTTAGGGCACAAGGCAGGGTACATTCTGGACAGGGTGTCAATTCATCGAAGGGCACACCTATACACTCACTCACACACTCATTCACACACTATGGGCAATTTGGGAACGCTAGTCAGCCTAATCTGCATGTTTTTGGACTGTGGGAGGAAACCGGAGTACCTGGAGGAAAACCACCAAGCACGACGGGAATCGAGCCTGGCCTGGAATCAAACCCAGACCCTGGAGGTGCAAGGTACTAACCACTACACCACCGTGCCGGCAAAACAGTAAACCAATATACTGTAAATCATCCTGTTCTGAATAGGGTGGCACGGTGGTGTAGTGATTAACACTGTGACCTCAGTCCTCTAGGATCAAGGGTTCGAGTCCCACATTGGGTCTGTGTCCATGGAGTTATCATGTTCTCTCATACTTGGTTGTTTTTTTTCTCCCATTTCCTCCCACAGCCCAAAAGGTGGGACCATGCCTTTACACTGATCTAAGCTATTGTGAAGGTATTTTTTTTATTTGAGAATGCATCATATTATTAAATTACAGAACATGAGGCATAATAATAATAATTATAATAATAATAATAATACTTTGACATGTTTCATACAAATCGTTTATGTATTTAAATTTTTGTAGTGTTAGTCAATGTGGTTCACAATGTGCTCTTAATGACAAGTAATACAAGTAACTTTGATTTATAGGGTTGATGTGTTATGCCTCTATATATAACCTGAGGTTGTGTGTTTTCATATAATCTTTACTTGTTCCCTACAGCACTCGCAGTTCCTTTTGAATTGAACATTTTTGCTTCCTGCAGTTTGGAATCACGCTTAACATGGCTGAGCCCCCTGTGTAGTATACTTTGCAGGGTACTTCTCTAAGGTAACACACCTATAATGTCACTAAACAGACAAATGCTAAATGATTAACTTCTGATTGAATGAACACACCTGATCAGTCAATCAGAAGTTAATCATTTAGTGACTGTATATTTAGTACATGACTACTGTCATGTATTGCAGGGATAATTAGAAAACATGCAGGGCTGCGTTCCAGGACCAGGGTTGGCAACCCATGATGTAGAGATATTTGTCCTGCAAGTTACATACTGTATCAGAACTGGCAAGCATTCTTTAAGGAAAAAAAAAGGAAAGAAAATTGAAATAAATAACATCAATACTGTTTGTGTATTAATTGTAAATTAAATAAAACGGGTCATTTAAAAAGGTAATAAGTATTTAAATAAGAATAAAAATATAAATAAATGAATGAATAAATACAGCTTATTTCAGAAGTTACAGATGGTACTTAACCGGAATAACAGTTTTACTGCAGTGTCTCTCACGGTGACGGCTTTAGTGGCGTTTTTCTGCGATGCATTCATCATTCGTCTACTTCTGCTGGTGCGCTCTGGAAAACTTTATGCGTGCGGTTGAGCGCTGATTAGACTGCAAAGGAAATTAAAGAGGAGGATCACGTTACCGGCTCAACATCCCGAGCCCAAACCTCATTTAAATTACACTAACAAATAGTTTATGTAAACAACAAAAGCCCATGTTTAGAAAAACATTTTTATTTAGACTATAAAAATAATTTTATTAATAAATCATTTTGCGACGTGGAGTTGTGTGAGGAATCTAAGTGTATACTGTAGGTGTGAACAGCTGAGACGTCAATAGGAGTTCTGGAAAAATCTGGTGTCACCTCATCCAGGTGTGAATAGGTCTTACATATTCATAAAGTTGTGTATTATTCAGTGAAACAGAGGCTCTGCTGAAAAGTTTACATCAGTCACGTTACCCCAAATAAAAGGTCTTTAAGAGTGTTATAATATACAGATAAGAATTAAGCATTCAGAATGCATGCTTTTTCCCGTGAAATCCCGCAATTTGGCGCACACCATGCCGCGAGATCCCACAAGCAACATTCGGGAATTTAAATAAATGTGTTGTGCTTCACTGAATATCCGCCAGATGGTCTGGCTTTTAGATAAAGTCCTTCCATGCATCAAGTACAACGAAGAATTGTGTATAATTAGGTACTCTAAAACAATATTGTTTCCAATGCTAAAACAAACATGAATTTTATTTTGTTTTACAATAGACCTTGCATGATGAATGTGTGTATACAGTATGTGATTCATATTATTTTCATAATGATGGAATGAGATGCCCAAATCGTGCTTTAAAATTCATAATAAAAAGTTTCTTATATAGTTTTTGTAATGTCTTAACAGGGACAAAACAATGAAAGACATGACAATGCCTCGGTTTAAATGGTCTTAAAATTAATGTAATTTCCTGATAGTAGGTTAACACTATCTGATAGTGTTAACTATGCAAATGTCCTGATTCGTGAATATGTCAACATAGGGCTGGGCGATACAGAAAAAAAATATCACGATATAAAGTTTCATATCATTCGGTATCTGTAATTATTTAATATTTATTAATGAAGACCAGTAGAAAAAAAGTTAGAATTTAACCACTTTATTTTAATTTACCAACATTACTAAGGCAAATTATTTTAATAGTCAAAAACAAAAAAATTTGAACAAAAATATCTGGTCTCTTATGTCCTATAATAAACTAAATCTAAGTGTTGAAGAGACTCTTAAACTTAAAATGTTACAAAGTGTGTGCAATTGTAAAGAACACTAAAGCAAACTTTGAGGTAGATCAACATCTGTAAAATGTCAATAATAACAATATACAGTAAACCTCAAACTCTGTAAACAAAACAAATTATAATAATCAAATATGAGCTTTTGAGTAGTGCAACCAACCATCATTATTCACATATACCTGTACATTGCAACATTACAAATTGTGAGCAAGAAAGACAAGTTGGTTCCCTCTATCTCTGGATTTAATGCTGTGAATGTGACTACATTACCCCCTGTGCTAAAAGTTCTTTCTGAGGGGTTGCTGGTGGCTGGGATGCACAAGTATTTTTTTGCAAGTTTGCTTACTATTGGGAAGTTGCGTTCATGTAGCACTACATCCAAAGAAACTGTATGTGGATGATTATGCAACTATTATTTAACTTTACTCACAGATAGCTGAGTGTAATCGGTGGCCAAAACCCCGCGACGAATGCAGTTGTTGAGTGAAGCGGCTCACCATATTCGCCCCACTGTCAGTCGTGATGCACACGTGGAGCAGCGCATCAGCTACAGTAGGGTTTGTGCAATAAATTCACCCGTGGTGTTTCCGGGAAAATACGCGGTGTCCAAGCATTTAGTCTTTAGATTCCAGTTGTCATTAAAATGTACGCTTAAGCTGATGTATGGGTCACACGTGCGACTTGTCCAGACGGCAGCTCGCTCTCCACTGTTTTCCTACACTTTGTAGTATTTCTTTTAGTAATTCTTTGGCAATGTAGTCCCCGATAGCGTGGGTTATATCATTGTATCGCTTGGAGGATTTTTAATAAGGATTGCCGAGTACCTCTCCATCGCACAAGCAAGTTGCTTGTGTTGCCATACTTGGCCGGGATGTTTTTTTTTTTTGCAAAGCTTACACACAACATTGTTCTGTTGTTGATCAGAAGAAAAGAAACCAAAAAACTGGTGAGCTGATGCATCATTTTTGATTCACAATCTCATCCGTACTGCGTGGCACGGCACTCATTTTCGCGTGTGTTATACTGACATGAGTTGGTGATGACACAACGCGGAGTGGCTGCGTGAGCTTATTGGCTGTTTCCTGGTCACTTGTGCCACGCTCATTCATCGGGAGATCTGATAGGCTGTTGAGATTAAGGCAAGGCGCATACTCAGTCAGYCAGCCGCATTTTAATAAAACTATAGCGCTTCATACCGAATGTTTTTTTATTGTTACCGACAATGGTCTACCGTCAATAAAGCCCTATGCCCTATGTCAACATGTCTTTGTTAAAACGTAAAAATGTGTGGAAAATTGAGCACCATCAGAAGACATGAATGAAAAAAAAAATCTATAGTTCTTTAGTAAATATTCTTATATGCACACGAAGTGCCTTGGGCTTTTTATAATATTAATAATCATGTTTTTTGCTGTTTGTCTCCAGCATTGAATAATTATTTCATCCATTATTTGACCACGGCTAGAAATAATAGCTGGAATGTGGTTGTGAATTTATGACTAAAATAAAGCTGTTCATCAGCGTGCCATTGATTTAGTAGATAGAACCATTTTGTTTTTTAAAAAGTCCCAAAATGTACACAACTTCACATAATGTAAATACAGTACAGTAGATTGCCTGTTAAAAATTCCCCCGAATGAAATTAATCTGCTGTTTTAACCACTGCAGAGAAAGTTATCGAGTGGTAGTTTTCAGAAATCCTTTCCCAGGTGTGGCTGCATTGGGCGGGTACATGAGCTCAGAGTGTCTAGGGATTGTCTGAAGCTCAAATCTTAGGAAACGTTGTGTTTTGAAACCAGCGAAAATTGCAGCGCTTTTAGCTAAAACATAATACACCTGTCTATAAATAAAAATGAATATTTTGACCTATACTCGAAATATATTTCTCTTAAATATAAAAGATTAAAACAAGGAAAGAAGACGTGCTGAGCTTCAGTTCACTGTGATGCAGACAAAAGGTCTAGGGAGGAAACGGAGACATTTCTTTTTCCGTTTTTTGCATTGAGTTTAATCATTCAGCACTTTTAGTATTCATAGCAAAAGCAACCCAACAGTGTGATTAAAGTACCCGAAATAACCTAGAATTTTGACCCAGCGTAAAAGAACCCAAAAATGTGTTTACAGAAAACCAGCATTTGTTAGAGTACTGCTACTAATAATGAATGGAGAAAGCGAAGTAAAAGCCCAGGGATTCTGTCTGCTGTTGCGTTGTATTCAGCAAGTAGCATATATTTTTGTGGTTGTTGCATTTCTGGGGAAGTACTGTATGTCTACAGTCTTATCGATAAATCTGTTCATATCTGCGTGCGCATTTATCAGCCTTTTGATCAAAAAGCGCCTTTTTTTCACATAGGGCCAGGTAGGTTTGGACAGATTTTTCCCTTAATAAATGAATTCATCATTGTTTAAAAACTGCATTTTTGTATTTACTTGGGATATTCTTGTGTAATATTTAAATTTGTATGATAAAAAAAGAATCAGGGAGGTGCAAATACCTTTTCACACTACTGTGACCACACATCATTGGACAAAACCACTGAAACAACTGGGCAAAGTGGGCATTTGACCCTCCATATTTAAAACTTTTTTTTAGTTTGCTCTCTTCTTTCTCTCTCTCTAGATCTCTCAGGTTCCTTGGTGTTTGTGTCTGTGTGGCTTTTTGAAGTCATCATCCTGCTGTCTCTGTTAGTGGGAGCGCTTTATATCTTCCCCAGACTCCACAGGAAACAGAGAATAACTGAGAGTAAGACTTTACTCCTTATTAACATGGAAGGCACATGAACATTTTATAATGTTGTGAATATATAATGTTTTATATTAAATGAATATAATGTCAAACAGTAAAGACAGAAGAACATGAGCAAATAGAAAATCTAATGTCTAAAGGATGGTGATGTAAGAGCAGTGATCAACTGAGCATCATTTCCTCCCACAGATCAGGAAGCTCTGTAAACCTGGATTAGGATCAGAAGAATCAGTCCATGGCTGCTCTCCTTCATGCAGCAACTCAACAACCCTGAACCACCAGCTAATGTATAACCAGCAATAACAGCAACCATCAAAACTAATTACATTTCTCATTTCACAGCTACTTTTTAAAAACTAAACCGGCTTTATAATACCTGCAGATTTCTTAATGAACATTTTTTTAGCTTTAATATTCATGTTGCAATACTGCAATGTTTAAAGGAAAATTCACTCTTTGGTCATTTTGGACAATCAGAGACATCAGACTATGCTTTTGGTTCTCTAGAGTTCAGAGATTTGAAGCTCTACCCAGGAGTCTCCAATTTGTATGTGGCTATGGCAAACTCATGTTGTATGTTGAGTATTTTACAGTGAAATTAAAAAACGTATTGTCACACTTAAATGATTGAGATCATCAAACTAATTTGAATATCACTCAAAGATAACCAGAGTAAATACAAAATGCATTTTTAAAATAGTCTGCAACTTTAAATCATTATATTTATTAATAGAAAAAGTTTTCCTAACATACCTGGCCCTATGTGAAAAAGTAATTGCACCCTAAACCTAATCACTGCTTGTGCCACCCTTGGAGGCAAAAAGTCCAATCAGGAGTTTGTAATAACTGGCAATGTGTCTTTCAAATCATGCTGGAGGAATTTTGGCCCACTCTTCTTTGCAGGATTGTTTTAATTCAGCCTCACTGGAAGATTTTAAAACATGAACTGCCTATTTAAGATCATCTCAATTGGATTTAAGTCTGCATAACCCAAGTGCGCTTGAGCTTGAGGTCACAAACTGATGGCTGAACATTCTCCTGAAGTCCCAAAGGATTAGAAATGACTTGGAAACCCTTTCCAGACTGATACATGTCAGTTACTTTGTTTCTCATATATTCTTGAATTTCCTTAGATTGTGTTGCTTTTTAATATTTTTTGCATGCTTGACTTTATCAGACAGATTCTATTTATGTAATTTCTTGATTCAACAGGTCTAATAAAAATCAGCCCTATGTGTGCCAAGTGAAATTTAACTCACAGTTCATGATTTAGCAAGGTGGGATGGGGGCAATTACTTTTCACATATGGCTAGGTAAGTTTGGAAGGCTTTTTTCTCTTAATAAAAAAGTAAAATAATAAATCTTTTAAAAACAGCATTTTGATTTTAATCATGTAATATTTGTGTAATACTAAAATTTGTTTAATGATCTGAATCATTTAAAGATTGATTCAGACTATACAAGGACAAAATAAATAAGAGGAATATTTATATAAATGACGAGTGATACCCTTATTGTCTTGGCCTTGCACATCCATCTATAAAAAGACTTTTGAAAGATTTTTTGTGCAGTCTGGACAATTTGTGTGCTAATTAGGCCCAACCACGCTTTCATTGCGCCAAGATCTCATGACCCGAGACTTCATTATAATTTTCTTTTTTTTATGTGCTTAAGAAGGGTCGGTTGGAATAGTTTCCTTTTTTTGTAGCTGTGAGTGTTAATTTGTGTTAACATCCTCAATTATATCTTGTTTAGTGATATTTAAATTAAAACATGACTGATACTGTATATATACATTACATCGGCCATTTGCTGGTAAGGGTTAGTGTGTAAGTATGTTAGTGTAACATAGTTAAAAAAGTCAACAAAGACGCCACATACACTTCAGGAAATAAGTGTAATGGGGTATGATTTGGACGTAGCAGAGCCTGATTTAGCAGGAACAGTGCATGGCTCAGCAGTAGCTCATGTGTATATATATATACACTGTATATACACTGAAGCAGGGGGAATTTGAGATATTTCATCTATAGTTTTAACAATCATGTGTTGACCTATGATAACTTGTTCAAAAAGTAGTCAAGTACTGTATGTGAACTTTAAATGGTGCTGTTAGAATGGTGCTATTACTATATAGAGTCACTTTATCATAGATGTAGATTTGTGTAAATAAGGTCACATTGTATAATGAGTGTCACTGTGTCATGCAAACATAAAATACATATAACCCACTCAAACTTTTATTTTTAAAGCTGTTCAGTTTGAGTGTTTTATCATATTAGAAGCATTTTTAGAGAAAACTCTTACTCTCTTACTAGACTAAAGGTTGAATAGGTTTATAGTGACACTTTTACAAAGCAGTTTTCATTGTTCTATCATGAATTATTATCTATAATATTTTTTATTTAATTTGATCAGTTGAGCCATGCCCATTAAAACACTTCCTTAAATAGAAAAACACTTTCTACTTATCAGAGACTTGAAGTAGATAGCCAACAAGAATGCCTCTTACCGCCGTGCTCACCGCCGCGGCAAAACAGCGGGCAAAATAAATCAGTCGCATTTTAAAGTCATTCATGAAATGACAACCAGGTGGCGCAAAGTGACATTTTCATTCACCAAAGTTTTTAAATATAATTAGAGCTTAAGTCATAAAAAAAAGTCACAACAATACTGTATGTTGTATCGAAGTAACATTCAGAAATCAGAAAACATTTTGACCCAACAACTGTTTTATTCCTTTTCTCTGTTTTCTCCAAATGGCAGCCTGCAAAATGTTCAAATTATTGCTGTTATTGTGTCACAAAATGTAGGTTTAAGAGTTGGTTAGGCGAGAATGTATGTGTGTACAGCTCAAAACCTCCATCAGTTATTAAAGATAACATATATTTAAAAAATTCTCAGAGAGATTTTCCGAGATTTGAGGTTCAGCCAATCCCCAGGCGCTCTGTGCACATGTACCCGCCCAACACATCCTCATCTTGGGAAGAATTTCTGAAAAGTACCGCTGGCTGTGATGTCTCTGTAGTGGTTAAAACAGTGGATTTTACATACATCAGATTGATGGACATGAGGTTTTTTAGCATTTAATCAATGTTATTTATTTACAAAACAATTATTGTTCTTAATGTTATTTTGAAGTAAATGAAATAGTAATAGTTAAAATAGTAAAATAAATTGTTTAATGGTTTAAATAGTTAAAATAAATAGTTAAAATATTAAGATCGGGAGTGTTCGATGTCATGTGGGCATTATAAGATTTGTATTGAAAACTTCTAAATAAAAGTGGCAGCTGGCTGTCATGTTTGCGGGCGTCTCGAATAAATGGATGACGATGCAAGGGATTCGTTCCAACAGAAAACAGTTTATTTGAGGCTCTCGTTTACACAAAACACAAAACAAAACAAACCAAACAAACTAAGATCTCCTGGCTGGAGCTGCGAGCGAGCACGTAGAGTCAACTAGTGTCCAAAGAGCCGAAATGGCGCCGAACCGGCGTACTTAGTCCGGGAGCACCGATGTGCGAAAGAGGCGTGAACTTGACCTTTGTTCCAGGTCCTCAAGGGCACCCTCCCTGGGTGCGCCTCGCTCTGCAGCTACAGCTCAGTCCTAMGTAGAAGAGACACGAGAGTATGCACAYASACACTGACAGAGAGCCTTCTCAGACATAGACATTCGTGAACAGACAGGGGCTTATGGGAGCGGCTGGCATATATAGTAGACACACAAGGGGGACGCAGGTGAACTTGATTAAATGCTAATTGTGCAAGACATACATACGTAGACACAGCAGGGGGAGACAAAGAGGCGGCTCAGTAATCCGGCGAGCCAGATCTTAATGCCTGAGACCGCGGTGGTACAGATGTGACACTGGCACGCCTAAAATAGATGCAGGATTATTCTTTATAGTCTAATTAAAATACTTTTCTCAATGTGGGCTATTGTTACTTACAATATTTGTTCATTTAATTTAAAAGGGGTTTGGGCTCTGGATGTTAAGCCGTGATCCTTCTCTTTAATTTCCTACGTAGTGTAATCAGCGCTCAGCTGCACGCATGAAGTTTTACAGAGAAAAATAGCAAGAAGACTGACTCTGACCATTTTAATAAGGCATTGATGAATTAGTGATTTCTTTGGGTTCGGTTGTAGTGATCAAGGTAATCATGTCATCTCAAGCTCAAGTTCACCAAAACCAATACAGAATAGTGCACTTTACAAAATCATAACGTTTTGTCGTCATTGTGAGTTCATTTAAATAAAAGTAGAGTCTTATAAAGGCTATGTATTTTATATAGTTTTATTATATAATTTTTGCACACTAATCTGACAACACCAGTGGCACACCCACTTTTTCTCATGCACACCCAGAGTTTTCTGGCTTCGTGAGTGTTACTCATGATAAAATCTTAAGGCTCACTGTGTTAACATTTACTTTGCGTAAATTCACTGCTAATAAGAAATGACTATATTTAATTTAAATTCTAAATTTATACTTTAATTTTAGTACTGTGATTATAAATTCATTTAATGTTTCACTTGTATTTTATAAGGTTTTGCCGGCGGTGGTACAGCACAATGCGGGTCTACTCGGATGTAAAAATTTAAAGAACACAAAGTATAAGATGACAGAAAACCCTAAACACGTAGCTTTTCTAATTACACATGATAAAATCTAAAGGCTCACTTATTCCGGTTGAGTACCATCTGTATAGCAGCATGTCTTAAACACTCTTCTGTTAATATCATACAGTTAGACCTATAATGATATTTCCAAACAATACTCGATTCAAAATAGTGCACAATTAAGCGCGGAGGTTCACGTCATAATTCGAGGTTAATGTGTTACAAATAAATCAAGCATAAAGCTTGAGCTATTAGATTTTAACCTGGTGAAATGTAAATGACACAGGGCACGAAAAAA
>QMIH01001571.1:41369-57350 GCA_003987875.1 Clarias batrachus | reverse complement strand
ATATATATATATTGATAACAGAGGATTTATAATCAATACAAACAATTATTATACATTTTTGTCCTTTAATTTGATGTTCATTTGTTATGTCTGTATGAACTGTAAGTATATGTCCTACATGTATACTGTAAGTACACAGCAGCACAGTTCCAGTGTCCAGACTGTACCCTGCCTAGTGTCCCAACTCTCCTGAGATAGCTTCCAGTGACGCTCTATTAGAATAAGTGGTTTAGAATAATAATAATAAGAAGAAGAAGAAGAAGAAGAAGAATAAATAGCAATGTCAGACATTGGAGTAAAGAAAATTACAATAATAATTGTAATAAAAAGAACCTCCAGCTAGTCGCAACTTTCGTGGCTAATATTGAAACCTAGTACTGTATTGCTAACTGCATAAAAATCACACAGACCATGGCTATGTTCACTCACCGAATCCTCAGATATCTGTTCTTGGCTAAAGTGAACTCTGAGGTGTGTACATTTTCTGTTGTAGGCCATGTTAGACCCATTCTGATATGCTTTTCCCCTTACCACATTGACAAATAGTGGTTATTTGTATGAGGGTCAACTTCCTGCCAGCTCCAACCATAAATGGGTATTCTCCTAAAATGTCTAAAATTGACAAAATGTTCCTGTTCACTCAGCAGCTGCTCTCTTGATTTTTCAGGACAGATCCTAAAAATATTCAGGCCTGAGTCTGGTAAATAGTCAACACTAGAAATAAATTGCATAAAAAATCAAATTAAATCAAAACAATAAGGAAAAGAAACTGTGATCATGACAGGTACTTTATGATTTTAACAAAGTGTTCTCTTATGGTCCAGCAGATGCTCAGAACAAAGATTTGGAGAATGCTGATGTGGTTCCTCGAGCAACCAAGCGGAAACAAAAGAAGAAAGAGGACGAGGTGCAGTACGGCGAGCTTGTGTTTAACACTCCTGCCAGGAACAAGCATAAGGTGGCCAAAGTACAAGATGATTGTATGTACTCACATGTCCAGCACAATCAGTGAGACACACTCTCAGACTGTCTCAGCATGCAGCAGGTTTATTAGAGTTAAAATTAAAATTGAGCCTGATTATCTAAACTTTTTATTTTTGGATCTAAATGATTTATTTAAAATTTCATATATTTACAATAGTATTTTTTTTCTATTTTTTCCAGAAGACATTTCTGTTTCTCTCCATTTTTTCTCAGTGGTCAAGTTCTGTAATTAAGAAACATTGTTACCACAGGGGGCTCTTTTCTGCTCTTAACAAATTTTATGTCTTAAAGAAATGATTTTTAACATGATGATGTTTAATACAGCAGTTGTGTAGTAGTGTTCATGTCAGTGTTTGTGTCTTTCTTTCACAATTTGAAAACCTTTAGGAATTATTTTCCATTTACTTCTTTAATTATATTTTATAGTTCATAACTTGTATTTATTATATATTATTTTTATTATTATTTACTAAGTATTACTATATGCATCTTATTTGTCATCAACATATCCATGTACTGGATGTACTGTTTACTCTTGAAATGTGAGCTCACTTAAGATTTCTTTGGGCCATGATATTAAAGTGATCACCTACAGGATGGAGTGACCAGGATTTTTCATATGTATTTCTCTCTCTAAATTAGAAAAACTATATAGCTCTAAATTATTAAATAAATTCTATAAGCGTTTTTTGTTTTTGTTTTAAGTCAGACCTGTAAAAAATCTCTACATCTCTCATCCAACCCATTACTATGTGTTTCATACAGTATCTGTGGGCTTCCACACATTTAACTGCATTTTTATTCACTTCTTATTTTGAAGCATCCAGTCAAATTTATAGATTAGGGGGTTGTCAAGATTCAGTAATTTTCATATATTTGTGACTGGATACATCTACTTGGGCCTAAGCAACAATTTCACACATTAACAAAAGGAGAAAAAAAAAAAACATTTGCAGTTGATGTGCAAAAGTCAGCAACCACAAAAAATAAATTAATTAAATGTATTAAGCCATTTTCACAGTTCCAGTCACCCGGTCTAAAAATAAACTGGAACTGTGCTACTGTAGACTTACAGTATACAGTACATGTAGGACATACAGTATACTTACAGTTCATACAGACATAACAACCAGATGATTTAAAGCACACATCAAATTAAAGGACAAAAATATATAAGAATTGTTTGTATCGATTATAAATCCTCTGTTATAAAAAAAAAAAGGATAGAAAAATTGAGTCTTTTTTTTTAAGTCAGACCCTTAAAAAATCTCTACATCTCTCATCTAACCCATTACTATGTGCTTTATAAAGTATCTGTGGGCTTCCCCACATTTAACTGCATTTTATTCACTTCTTAGTTTGAAGCATCCAGTCAAATTTATACTGTAGATTAGGGGGTTGTCAAGATTCAGTCATTTTCATATATTTGTGACTGGATACATCTACTTGGGTCTAAGCGACAATGTCACACATTAACAAAAGGAGGAAAAAACATTTGCAGTTGATGTGCAAAAGTGCTCTTGTGCTCTCTGTGTTTCTCTAAACATACTCCCCTACTTGCAGAATCAGCATCCATATTCTGCAAGTAGGGGAGTATATTTAGACAACCCAATGACACAACCCAATGAGTATCTCCTATTTTTATCTATTTACAATAATTGAAATAATGAAATGAAAATTAATTGAATCCAAACGCTAATCTCTTTAATCTTGTCTGTGTCAAGTGTTTTTTTTTTATTTTTATTTATGTTTATTATGTTTTTGAATCTGCTAATATGTTACAAAGTCTGCTAATACTTTTCCCACCATGTGTTCATTTACTGTCCTTTGAAAAACGAACTACTGGTGTGTAGTCACAAGATTCCGCCCCATACAATCTGTGACATTGAAGCAACATGGAGAACTCTTACATTAGAAGAAACCCTAGCTTTTTAATGGTTTTAGTCATTATTTTGAAATAAAAAACCCTCAACTGCAAAAGTGGACATGGCAAATATGGTACTGTAACATTATGACCATTTTTAGAAAAGCTCTCAGTGTAGCTAGATCAACCTCTCTCTCCACTCTTATAGAAAATCTTATAGAAAATAACAAAAATAATCCTAGATTTTCATTTAATACCGTAGCTAAATTAATTAGAAATAAGACCACTGCAGAAATCTCAACACTTTATTAATAATAAAATTGTAAATATTAGGCATAAAATGGAGGCTTTGAAACCGGACAATGTAATTGATACAGATGTTAAACTAACCATGTCAGATCAGAACCTAGAATACTTTACTTGCCTTGAAGTGTATGAACTCATCTCTTCTGCAAATTCATTATCCTGTATATTAAATCCTATACTGACACATTTTCTCAAACAGAAATAACAGAACCTCTATTGAAAATTAATTCTTCACTCAGCATTGGGTATGTTCTTGTTATATCTTTTATCCTTTGTGTAAATAATATAGTTTTATATTCTAAGGTCACGGGCAGTCGCCTAAGCATTTCACTACATATCGTACTGTGTATGAATGTGTGTGTGACAAATAAAATTTGAATTTGAAATTTGAATTTGAAAATCTTTTAAATTCTCAGTTATTAAACCGATAATTAAGAAGTCTGACCTCGACCCCGGTCAGCTGTCTAATTACAGGCCGATATCAGATTCTGGAAAAGATAGTAGCGGAGCAGCTATGCTCATATCTACTGTACATAGAAATAACTTACAGTACATGAACTGTAAGTCAGGATTTAGGCCTCATCAGAACACAGAGACAGCACTCGTTAAAGTAGTAAATGACCTCCTATTGGCCTCTGATCAGGGTTGCGTAACTATGCTTGTGTTACTCGACCTCAGTGCAGCTTTTGACACAATTGATCATAGTATTCTCCTTCACAGATTAGAAAATGTAGTAGGTATTAAGGGAACAGCCCTCTCTTGGCTCAGATCCTATTTGACTGATCGTTATCAGTACACTGTAAACCCGATTAAGTTGGCAAAACTCAAAATATTTGACGTAAACAGTTACATCAAATTTTTTAAGTAATGATGTTTCCAATTTTAAGTAAACAGAACTATCAATTTTGGAGTTTATTGCAAATCAAAGCCGGTCCAAAAATCGAACCTGGGCCTCTCACATGGCAGGTGTAACACCTACCATTAAGCCACCAGAACGCTATGGATTTTTAGATGGTGGAATTTTAAGGTGACAGTTACTGTTATTTAAGTACTTACGATTACTTAAAATATAAAATTTGTTCAGCTAACTTGAAAAGTGTCATTTCTACAAACTCAGAAATACCAAAAGGTTCTGAATACTCAAAAAGGTCTATTAATTTGACCTAATTGCAATTATTTAAGTTAACRGTACTYAATGKGTTTAATTACTTTGAGCATTAGGGTTTACAGTGTATGTAGATTTAAATGGTGATTGTTCTGCATGTTCTGCAAACTCTAGAGGAGTTTGGTGTCCCATAGGGTTTAGTTTTAGACCCACTGCTTTTTTCCCTATACATGCTCCTTTGGGAAACATAATCCGTAAGCATGATATTAATTTTTATGCTGACGACACACAGTTATACGTCTCAGCAAAACCAGATGAGAAAAAACAGCTTGCTAAAGTTGAGCAATGCGTAAAGGATATAAGAGACTGGACGCTAATTAACTTCCTTCTGCTTAATCCTGATAAAACAGAAGTTCTAGTCATAGGACCGCATGCAGCTAGAAGCAAGATTTTAGATCTCACTGTAATTTTAGATGGCCTTTCTGTTCTATCTAGTGCAACAGTAAAAGACCTCGGTGTGATTATAGATTCCAGCCTTTCATTTGAGGCTCATGTAGACAATATCACCAGGATAGCATTTTGTCACCTCAGAAATATTGCCAAGTTAAAGAATATATTGTCACTAAACGATGCAGAAAAACTAGTTCATGCTTTTATCACCTCAAGGTTGGAATATTTAAACGCTTTACTGCCTGGTTGTTCAACTAGGTGCATAAACAAGCTTCACTTACTCCAGAATGCAGCAGCCAGAGTCCTCACTAGAACCAGAAGATACGAGCACATCACCCCTATCTTATCTACACTGCATTGGCTCCCTGTGAAATTTCTCATTGATTTTAAAATACTACTTTTGACATATAAAGCATTAAATGGTCTCGCGCCGCAGTATCTGAGTCAACTGCTAGTGTCTTACGATCCGCCATGTCTACTTTGATCAAAGGATGCAGGCTGCTTGTCAGTACCACGTATTATTAAAACTACAGCAGGGGGCAGAGCTTTTTCTTACAAAGCCCCAAAGTTATGGAATAGCCTTCCAAATCTCAGTGTTTACGTCTAGGCTAAAAACTTATTTATTTAACCAAGCATTTTGTAAATATATTAGCTTTAGGTAAAGGAGCAGATCTGGGGGACTCTAGAGACATAGAGTGAACTGGTATGTTTAGATGCTGTCCTCCCCACTCTCATTGTTAACTCAGGTTTGTCGACGTTAAGGTGATTGGTTGCTTTACATCTCAGGGAGCCCTCATGTCTGTGTTTCCTTCTGGCTCTCCCTTTTAATTATGCTGTTATAGTTAGTCGTGCCGGAGTCCCTGCTTGCACTCTACATTAAATATACATTCACCCATTATGTGACTGTGACCATACCTAACTGTTATCTCTCCTCTTCTGCTCTCCCCCCCTCTCTCTTTCCCTCTCTCTCGATCGAGCTACACATGTCATTCCTGAGCTGCCATTGATCCAGACCCCTCTGCCCTCTGGACCTGCTTGACTTATCCCGGTGCCCCGCTTCTGGTTGGAGATCTCGTCACATGGATGTCCCGTGTGTCTCTTTGGGATGTCTGGGGACGGTTTCACTCTACTAGGAAGACGGTTTCTAGCCTTGACTAATGTTGATAGCTGTCTCTCTGTGGATTTGGCTACAGTCACTCGATAGTTCAGGACTGGAATTTCCTACAAGTCTACCTGAGCCTCCAATAACTACCTGGACTCCATAGTAACATCAATTAACATCTGTTATAACAACTGTTATACGGAACTGCCTGCCATCTAACACAGAGTATGAATGCAGATCAATTCCTGCTTTCTGTTCACCCAAATGAGAATGGGTTCCCTGTCGAGTCTAGTTCCACTCAAGGTTTCTTCCTACTGCCATCTCAGGGGGTTTTTCCTTGCCACTATCTGACTATCTGACCATTTATGATTCATACACATTCACACTTCATACAAACTTAAATAATTCTTTTGATTGTGTAAAGCTGCTTTACGACGATGACAATTGTTAAAAGCGCTATACAAATAATTGTTTTTTGAATTTTCAATCTAAGAAAAGAATAGCATGCACATAAGATTGGAATAATTATAACATGATTCCCCTTAATAGGTAAAATATGATATTTCTGAAGAATAATAAACCTATCAACATATGAGAAATATACCCCAAATTATAGAATTATTTTTATTGTCCCATGTTCTTCCCATCCAAATAATGCCAAATCAGTTTTCTATAAGGCCAATATGTGTGTGTGTGTGTGTGTGTGTGTGTGTGTGTGTGTGCGTGCGTGCGTGCGTGCGTGCGTGCGTGCGTGCGTGTGCGTGCACCCTTTTTGTTTGTGTGTCTTCCTGAGAAGAAAAACTAAATATATTAATCTGCTGTAGAAAAGCAGTAAAGGGAGCAGGATGATGCATAACACAATAAAGTCAAGTGAAGAAATTTCATAATTGTTCACATCAAACATCACAATGGGGAAAAAAAAATATTTTGAGTGTGCCATTTTTGTGGTTTATATTAGGATTTCAGAAATTACTGATCTTTGGGGGTTTGTTTCTGGGATGTACAAGATTATCTAGAGTTTGATAGATTTAGTTTACAGAATGTT
Organism: Clarias batrachus; assembly: GCA_003987875.1. Taxonomy (NCBI): domain Eukaryota; kingdom Metazoa; phylum Chordata; class Actinopteri; order Siluriformes; family Clariidae; genus Clarias; species Clarias batrachus. The sequence goes on along the minus strand of QMIH01001571.1, from coordinate 50,494 downwards.
AATGTAAACTTTAACTAAAGCTCTTGAACAATATCTGGATGACTTTATGCACCACACTGCTGTCACAGATTGGATAATGCATGCATGTGCAAGTATACAGTATGTGGTCAGTGAGGGTACACTGTAAAAAAAATAAAATCTCTCCTCTAGTAAGATGAGCCTTTAAAAAATACAAATAAATAAACATCCAACCTTGTCTCTTCTTGTACATGCAGAATGCAAATATGGATATCATGATGAGAAGCACAAAAACTGAGCTCAGGCTGATCAGAAGGGGATCTGCAAGAACATACAAATTTAATAAAATCAGCTAAGGTAAGGTGAAGTTAGCTTTAAAGAAGTGAAGAGAATTTCAAGTCATGAACAAACAAAAATTGTTAGTGATAATGAAAACGGATAAAATTTTAGACTGAATACATACAGAGCATCAACATTGTTTTATTATACATACACACAGTTGTTTTTCATAAAGGCATGTAGTTCTTCTTTGATTTATCAATGTATCACTTTGCATATCCACGTCCTACTCTATATACTTACTGTACACAGTAATAATGAGTTAGTATTGGGGCTGAATGTGCTTGTGGTAAGACTGTGGCTGTAAGTCTTTTTGTGGCTTATTTTGGAATTCATATCATTTGTACCATGGCTTGAAAAGGTCCATTTCCCACTGGTAACTGTTGTGGACTCACTAGCAAACACTCATAACAAGCTCTGGATAAAAATATAGACTAGAAACCTACAGTATTCAAAGAGACCCCATTCTTTCTAATTCAATACAATATATTTTCTTACACACTACAGTATATTACTGAGAACAACTTCAAGTGGAAAGTCAAATGTTTAAAATATTTAAATAAAGATTAGAGTTTCTAATTAGAATAACAAAGGATTTATTTAGAAAAAAAAAACTGATTTAGTAAAATGAACATTTTTAGTAGACATTTGTGGTTTATCTGCAATGTGTAGAAATTCACTCTCTCACTTTATTTGAAAACAAAGTTTTGATTAAAAAATAAAAGTGCTAGGTTTCTTTACACAGTGTTTCACCAAACCAGTGAATTATGCCATGTTTATTTGTAGCAAGCTTTGTTTTTTAAACCATTTAATTCTAATCCCCTCATTTTGTGGGAACGCCAAACCCAACTCTAAATGGCAGACAAACAAATAGTGGGATTTATTGTCACAAAAAAACTTTTTAAAATTTTCTCCTCCTTTAAGACACCTCTGAACAGAGTAGTACATTCAGCTTCAGGTCAGCAAATATGTGTTAAGTAATGTATAAATTCTTTGTGTGTGTGGTGGTTTAGTAAAATAATCACCTCTGCTGCATTAAGAAGCAATAGTGGACTTTTTCCAGATTAACATCCTAAAAAAGCTTTTAATTTTATATTTGATTACAACATTCAATAAAAACAGAGAACCTCATACGTTTTATACTTTTTTGTCACTTATAATATTATAGCAGTTCTAAACAATCAACCCTTGACAAGCCGTGTTTACTTGACTTGAGTTAATGTGACAGTTAATAATTTAACAAACTGACAAATAAATAAACAAACAAATAAATAAATAAATACCGTAACATCATATTATTGAGAAACTAAAAAGTGTGTAGAAACCCTATGGAATTTTTAATTCTTTTAATTAAAACTTTGTTTTACAACTGCTCAGCTTTACATCTGATTGGATTAATTCTGCAGTATACACACATGCGTGAACATAGTTTATTACATGAAGTGGATATAGATATATGAAGTGGATAAGTTTAATTAAGATGTAAAGTGCGTATGATTACATAATCTCTCCTGTAAAGGCTATTTTTCCCAGACAGTGTGAATAGTGACACTAAACCCTGTTTCTTCATCGTTGTTGTTAATTCTGTTTTAAATTATCATTCATAAAAGTCAGACTCACCAGACACAGCAGATACACATGTGTGGAGTTCAGTGGTCATGTGATCACGGCTGACATGGTTTTCTACAGAGCAGGTGACATTTTTACAATGGTCTTTATTCAGTGTGAGAGTGCTGGTCTTGTTATCCGGTTGAGAGAGTGTGTTAAAATCAGAAATCCAGTTGAAGCGGAGGTTGTCTCCATCAGCAGAACAGGACACATTCATGACTTCACTGGATGAGTAGCTGTAAGACACTTTCACTGAGGACACCTGAGCTGTGAATTAAAAACAGAAATTATTTGTTATTAAAGAACACTGCTTCATATATTCCTCACTCCTGCTCTCCTCCAGTTAGTCCTAATGATTAGTCTCATTATGTGCCATTAGCTTGTGTACTTCACAACATCATGCATGGACAGTATTTTCAGTATATAGCAGATCAGAGATGTGTGTTCACTGGTTATTGGTTCTCTTGTCAGTATTTTTGATTGGAACCTTGAATTTGATTATTCCTATAAAACAATGCTGCTTTTATCATGATAATCCAATATATCTTTTCAATATACTGTATAAGGATGTTTTGTAGAGATTAACTTAACATCTGGATACATTTCTAAATTTCTACACACACACACACACACACACACACACACACACACACACACACACACACACACTTAGTGCATACACACCTGTGGGACAAAAACACACTCCGCACGCACACATCTGTGAGACACACACACTCCGCATGCATGCTCGAACACACACTATAGGGCACCTACTATACTGTTGCTCAGCTGTTGGTCTATGGTTTAACATTTGAAGGCAAATAAATAGACTGTCATAAACTACTGCACCCAGTATTTAAGAGAATACTATACTATATTCTCTAAAAATAAAAGCTGGCCTGGTGATATCATTAAAAGAAGTTCAGAGTTATAAATAATAATGTTAAAAGCATTTTGCTGTCTAGGCATTTGGCAGATGCCCTTATCCAGAGTGACTTACATTTTTATCTCATTACTAAAAATGAGCAACTCTGAGCAATTGAGGGTTAAGGGCCTTACTCAAGGGCCCAACAGTGGCAACTTGGTGGTTGTGAGGTTTGAACCTGGGATCTTCTGAACTGTAGTCCTATTATTGATTTCTTTAGAAAAGTCTATACCAGATCAAACAGTGGAACTCATTTTGATTTTCAGATCATTCAAGATAAAAAGCATATAATCCTATGCTTCCATCTTGATACCTCTTGTATCAAGGCATTTTTTGCATGCCTGGCAGCATTTGCATTTGAAAAGCATCTAAGACAAAACATGCAGAATAAATGGTCAATTTTATACAAATGTTACATGGTAATTTTATGTAGTTGCCAGTTGTATCTTGTAATAAAAATAAGATAACCGATCTATTATACCTATCAGAGATAATAACTAAATTCTTTAAAAACAGTATGTTTTAAATGTGCTATTATTCAGGCAGAATATTTTGTTAAACACATAGTTTGTGTGTTTCTGTGTTGCAGACAGAAAGTAATGAAACTTTTTTTCATAAATAAATGTTTAATAAAAATCAGCCTGCATTATTTTTTTTTATATGAGATGTGCAGATCTAACAACACTGAACATCTGTACAAACCGATGAATCCACTGACATAATGCTTAAAAAATAATTAGAATAATTAATGTGACAATCAGGTCGGGTACAGGTATTTAGAGCCTATCACAGAACATTATGGGTGGAAATGAATGTATTTATTTTGTATTTTGTATGATGAAAATGCAACTGTTACTGAAATGTTTTACAAATCCATTTATTAATCATTTAATCACATAATTACACGAATCCCGTATTTTGTATCTTACAGTACATTTAACTGGTTAAAAACCAATAAAAAAACAAAATAATTACATATTTTTTCAGAATAAATAACGCTCATATATATACACAGTTGTTTTGCATAAAGGCACGTGTGTGTGTGTATATATATATAGTATAGTACATGTGCCTTTATGAAAAACAACTGTGTGTATGTATAATAAAACCATTTTTGATGCTCTGTATGCATTCAGTCTAAAATTTTATCAGTTTTCATTATCACTACCATAATTTTTGTTTGTTCATGACTTGAAATTCTCTTCACTTCTTTAAAGCTAACTTCACCTTACCTTTGCTGATTTTATTAACTTTCCATCTTCTTGTTTCTCTTCTGATCAGCCTGAGCTCAGTTTTTGTGCTTCTCATCATGATATCCATCTTTGCATTCATCATGTACAAGAAGAGACAAGGTTAGATGTTTATTTATTTGTAATTTTTTAAGGCTTATCTTACTAGAGGAGAAAGGTTTTCACAGTGTACACTCATTGACCACATTAATAATAATATGAAATTATCCAATCTGCTAGTCATGTGGCAGCAGTGTGGTGCATAAAGTCATCCAGAGTCATACTGTTCAAGATCTTCGGTTAATGTTCACATTAAGATTCTGTATAAAATCTAGATAATCTTGTACATCCCAGACACAAATCCCGAAGATCAGCAATTTCTGAAATCCTAATATAAACAACAAAAATGGCACACTCAATTTTTTTTTCATTATGATGTTTGCAAATTCTATCGCCAAATTCTATCGCCACTTTATCTGGGGATACAGCACCTTCGTTGTCCCCCTGACCTCGATGACCCAGTTGGAACAAGGAGGCAACTAAAGTCTTTGCCGACCTTAAGAAAAGGTTTATCTCTGCTCCCATCCTCACTATCCCCGACCCGTCTCGCCAGTTCATGGTGGAGGTTGACGCCTCCAATACCAGAGTTGGGGGCATCCTTTCCCAGTGGTCTACCCAGGATAACAAAGTGCATCCCTGTGCATTCTACTCCTGTCGCCTATCACCGACAGGAACTATGATGTAGGGGACCGAGAACTCTTGGCCATCAAGAAAGCTCTGGAGGAGTAGAGACATTAGTTGGAGGAGACAGAGCTCCCGTTTCTAGTGTGGAACGACCATAGAAATCTTCAGTATCTGCGCACCGCCAAGAGACTCAGGATTTCAAACTCGGTGGTCATTGTTCTTTTCCAGATTAAATTTTATCCTGTCCTATCGACCAGGCTCAAAGAAGACCAAGCCGGACGGCCTCTCATGCTAGTTCTTCTCCTCCCAGGACTCTACGCCATGCAACATCATTCTCCTGCCCATTGTCTTAATGCAGGCATGGAGTTGGACATAGAGACCAAGGTTCAGCAATCCCTGACCCAAGAGCCTGGGCCAAGTAATGTTCTACCGAATCGCCCCTTCGTCCCCCCCCCAAGATGCCTGATATCCAAGTTGGCATAAACATTACCGAAGAGTTAACTTTAGAATATGCCCCTTTTAGTCTTAGAATGGTTTATAAAACAAATAAAACAAATTAACCTGGATTTTACCTGTGAAAACAATCGCGACAGAGCAGTGTTTCCATTAAGAGTGTGTGTGTGTGTGTGTGTGTGTATGTGCGTGTGTGTGTGCGTGTGTGCGTGTGTGCGTGCGTGCGTGCGTGTGTGTGAATGAAGGCGAGAGGAGCGGTGTGTGTGTGTGTGTGTGTGTGTGTGTGTGTGTGTGAGTTTGAAGGCGAGGGGAGGATGGGTGTGGGTGTGTGAAGGCGAGAAGTGGAGGGGTGTGTGTGAAGGGGCATGGTTTCCAATGATGCACGTGCACACACTGATTTGGTGCAGGCTGATACAGAGAGAGAGAGAGAGAGAGAAAAAATGGATCTCTAACCATTCTAATGAGACTTTCTTTTGCTTTACACACACTCAAACAGGTGTTATAATAAACAGTACACGGGCGCTGTACATACACACACACACGTGGTCACAGTGTTCTAGTAAACAGCACACATGCCCACAGATGTTGATTATGCCATTTCTGTACGACAAAAATTTTGTAAAGTCGAGTATCTTACGCCTTGTTTAAACTAAGTTGTACTTCTTTCAAAGTCTACTTGGCTTTTTTTTGGAAGTATGCCATGCTGTGTCTCGGTTTCGTTTGTGTTTCGTGAGGATTGTGATGGCTTGTATGTGTATTACCATTATTTCTGTGTCTTCTGTGTACTCTATACACTGTCGGGTTGATTAATTCTGTTGAGTGATGCATGTAGCCACGCCCACCTCAAGGAAAACAGCCTATATTCATCCAATAATGTATTAGATACTGTGACTTAATCTGAACCATAACTGCTCATAACTTCGCTTCTGCTCAACATCTTGATTTCATTTATGGCACAGATTTATAGTTTAACATCAGGCAAATACCAAAATACTGCCAACGTTTCATTGAATTCTGTTCAGCCAGTATTGTGTGATGCTGTGAGAAAATCTGGCTGAATAGACATGCAGACAGACATACAGACAGACATGCAGATAAATTTTTTTGAGACTGGTTCCTGGTCCTCCAATGTAAGACACGTAAAGATATCATTGCAAGAGTGATTTCTAACCAAAGTATGCTTGAGGAAGATATTTTCTTAGTCAAGACAACTGAACCACAATTTAATGACTGCATGCATGAAGAGATTTTATTTACATGTCAAGGAACCTAGCTGTGGCACATTGAAATACTTTCCAGTAATAAAAGACATTTCTCACATTATTGTTGCCTTCCATCCCTCTCTTTATTTCTGTCTAGTAACACAGGAAGTGAGAGGTTTTAGCAAGAACTATAGAACTTCCTCTATTTCTCAGTAAAGGCTGATCATCACTCATGACCAAGATCTTTAAAGCAAGTGCAGAAAGAAGACTGGTCTCTGGATAAAATGAGGACACAGGTCATCTTTGGAATAATGTGGATTTTCACCCAAACTGCCATGGGTAGGTTTTATCTTCTTAAAATGCATGATTCATTTATTATTTTTACAGTTGTACAGTTTATGCTTAATTTAATTTATAATCACGTTTATAACGAAGAGAGTTCACTACCTGCATTCCAAAAGCACAAAATGTTTTTTATTAAGATCAGCACAGTGGAATGTAGGAATGAGTGATCTGACAGATTGCTATACTGTATCACAATACTTAAAGACAATATGACACTACAATATGATTGTACAGTCTACAATACATATCACAACTTCTACAAACAAGTGAAAAAGCAAAATGAGAAGAGACACACAGCTACCGTCCCCCAGACACACAGAGAGTGAGAGAGAGATGGAGAGATATGTGCACTTATTTCCACTTTGATTTCTTTACTGAATGCGGTCACACAGTACTGAATCCAGTCCTCCTGTAATAATAGAGTATAATTCATTACAAGATAAAGTGGTGTGTTATTACTGAACCCCTAAACCAGGCATCATTAAATGGCGAACTGCAGTTTGGATCCAGATCGAGTGATAGTTGTATCCGGACCTTGATGTTTTTCTAAATAAATGAGATAATTATATACGTTATATATTTATATAAGTAATCTAGCACTTCTTTTGTTAGTAATTTAGTACTTTTTCCCTTGAGCAACCTGACGCTGCTATACATGTTGCTCAACAGAGCGCTGCTAAAATAAAACCATAAGAAACGGAGGATGGCTTATGGTAGAAATCACTGAAATAGCTCAGTTGGGAAAGCCTTAGATTGAAGATCTAAAAATGGTTTCTGTATTTTGAAATACTATTTATATATTTCAGGCAGTGGTGGCTCAAATGGTTAAAACTGTAGGTTTTCTCATGGCATGGATGCCCCGTGTGGTCTGCCTGAGATATGTGTGGTGATTGGGGACGGTTCCACTTTTCAACAAAGACAGTCCTGGCCTCAACTGATGCTGACAGCTGTTCACTGAGGAGTCATTATTGCAGTTTCTCGATAGTTCAGAACTGAAGTTTCCTACATTCTACCTGAGCCTCCAATAACGAATTGGAATCCATATTAACTTAAACACATCTCCTGTTAAACTGAACTTCCAGTCTCACACAGTATGACTGCAGATGAATCCTTGCTATTGGTTTTCACCTAAATGAGGATGGGTTACCTGTTGAGTCTGGTTCCTCTCAAGGTTTCTTCCTATTGGCATCTCAGGGAGTTTTTCCTTGCCACTGTCGCCGTCGTCCTCGGCTTGCTCATCAAGGACAATCTAATCATTTTGATTCATGCACACTCATTTCATACAAACTTTAATAATTATTTTGATTGTGTAAAGCTTATTTGCGACAGTCTCAATTGTTGAAAACACTATACAAATGAAATTTAATTGAATTAAAAAAGTTACTGGCTTTATGTTTGGGAGGTTCACGTCCCAGCAGTGCCAAGCTGCCATTGTTCATCCCTTAATTTAGGGGTCGACAGCATCATTGACAATGCCAATAATTTTTTTTTCTCTTTGCAAGTCTTTTTGTAAATGAACTGATACTGTAGGTACCCTGAAAAATCTGTACACAAAAGATAGACTAAACTAGACTAGATTTTCTTTTCAAAAGGTTTATTGCCAGGATATTATGACAACTTTATTTTAGTTATAATATGCTGTACTAGAACATTTTTTTTGCTGTGTAGTTTTTTAGTGGGCATAAGAATTGCTTTTCAATGAATGTTTCAGAAATCATGCTTTATTTTTCTGTTTTGTGAGGAGTCTGAATGTATATAAGTGTAAACAACGAAGACATCAATAGGAGTCCTGGGGAAATGTGGGTCAATATTTACTAAGTAGGATATTGCTCCTAAGTGGCCAGAAATTCTCAGAATGATGCAATTTTGGTCCTACTTTCAGGAGTAGGAGTAAGTGAAATTTATCAAGATTCTTAAAATAGGAAATCAGTTCTATATCCACCAATATGTAGGAGTGCTCCTGAAGCGTCCTAACTGGTTAGGAATAGCAAGGAAACGGCATTCAGGCAGAGACGCACTTGGAGGAGAGATGTTTTACATGTTTATCACTGAGTGACACAGAGCTCATAAAAGAACAGAATAATATAATAACATGAAGTTTGCACATGAATCTAATACATTTACATCAACGACATTATGAAAGTCCAGTTTGTACTCCACGTAAATAAGGAAAATGTATTAGCTTATATATTGTTAAAGATTTGAAATTTACACAAATTTAAGAAGAGCGCTGAATCACTGCAAGTCTTCAGAAAGGCCTCAGATCCCAGAGAGTTAACCCTATCTGCTCCATGTGCAGTGACCTGTTCTCAGACCTTAGCTTCCTAACTGGGGTATGGGAACATTTTAATTTATCTTTAGAATTATTAAGGTACTTAAAAA
>QMIH01001571.1:19028-41319 GCA_003987875.1 Clarias batrachus | reverse complement strand
TATATATATATATATATATATAAGCAAATGTATCCGCAGTGGTCCGATGTGAGGGCATGTACTGTATAAAATACCCAAACCTTTCACATTCCTTTCACATTATTTTACAGCCCAGCAACATGCAAATGAATATTGATTAAAGATTGTTGTTTGTATTCCATACAAACATGAAGAAATATACATTAGTGGATGTTGTAGGTCTTTTTATTTTAAATGGTGGAAAAAGGAAATGGTAAAATTTAGCGTCCGTTAAAAGTTAGAATAGTTACGTGACTTGCTGCATGACATTATTCTAATCAGACTGCACCAATCGCAACTGCTTAAAACCTCAGTAATGGAACTGTGTAAGACTGTCATAATCTGATAAAAATGATTTCAAAAATAAAGTGAAACTGGAGAGCAGATGAGAGGAAAGGAGGTAGTAAAATATAAAGAAATAACTGAAGCAAAATTCTGCCCTTCTCTTACCTCTAAAGATAAAAAAAGTGAACAGAGACAATTGGTGAAAGCATCACTGCCACCTGTCGGTTTGCTGCACATAATCCCTGTAGAGTGTGAAAAGCAGGGATTAATGAATTGAAGTGCTGCTTATAAAAGAGAAAAAGTACACAGAGAGATAGTACAGTCTAATAGCAGCAAAGAGAAAACAGACACTTACGTAGGATGTAACAGTCTGTCGCTGAAGGAGCTGCTCAGAAATGATACATGCTTCATACAGGGGGTGAGAGTCATTCTCCAGCAATGATTATAGCTTAGCTACCATCCCACCTTTCTCCCACCTCCTGAGCTCCTACTACTTCTGTCTCCTCAGCAGAAAGAGTCTTCTCTGTCCTTTACTAAATTGCATCTGTGTTGTCTGTCCAGTCCAGTTTGTTGTTTTGATAAACGCCCAGACATTTATAAGGGGGCCCACTCTCTGTCCTTTCCCTGAATGTTCCATCTTTCACCTTCTCCTGGCATTGGGTCACCACAGTGTTTTGTCACAAGTTTTTACGCCAGATGCTGTTCTGAACACAACCCTTCCATTTTTATCTAGGTTTGGGACAAGCACTTCATCCAGTGGCTGGGAATCGAACCCAGTCCTTTCACATGGCAGGCGAAACACCAACCACTGAGACACCAGTGCTCTGGAACTTTAGAGTGCCCAGATTTGTACAGATTATGTAAAAACAAATCTTGATTAAAACTACTCAATGTGGACAGTTTACATGTATCATCAGATTAATTTAAAACTACATCTAGTTGCATTGAAGGTGAATTATGATCACTCTCTTCACATGCAATAACTTTCACTTAATCTTTTTTCTTTCTCCACAACTTCTTGTAATCTTTTTTGAAGTCATTGTGTGATGTGTTTAGTCAGGGATGTCTATATGAGACAGATAAAATGATGAAATGCTTTAACTACTGGGAAATGAAGGGACTAATTGATTTAATGAGCTTCAGTAAAAAAATCAGCTTAATATTGGAAAACATGCACAGCATAACACAGTGCTTTATATAAATATAGCATGAGATGCAAATAATGTCATGCAGTAACATCATTTACAAAACACATTTTTTTAATTAATTTTTTTTATTGACAGTAACCTACCTGGTAGATGCACAGTGAATTCTTAGATATTTGTGGATTTTGTATGTAATGTGCTATATGGAAATGATTTGACCAAAATGGTGACTTCCTTCTTCCTCTTTGTTGTTTTTTGGCAACTGGCAGCCAACTTATAGGTGCATCCAACTTAGGAGTTTGGAGCATCAGATTGACGGCAAACAAAACAAAATAATTTAAAAAAAAGATTAAACTTCCTTCTCTTAGATTCTGTCTGCTATGCCATTTTCGTTTAGATCAGGGCTCGAGAACCTTTTTGGCTGAGAGGGCCATGAATGCCACTTTAAAATGTAATTCCGTGAGAGCCAAGTACATAAATGTGTGCATTTTATGTAAGACCAACACTTTTAAAGTACTATAAGTCTCTGAATTCTTTTTAATAACGTTGTTATGCTGTTGCTAACCAAAGATGAATATAGTACTTCTTACCATTAATGCGACTTCTAGTGCTGCATGGTTTTGCTAATGGCTTTGTAGTCTGGTTGATACGTGGTGAGGTTAATCTTCATGCAGGCGTTGAGACTTCCATCTGTTAAATGTGATCGTAGGTTAGTCTTAATGTTCCCTTTGAAATGTTCCCTTGAAAACGCTATGGGAACATCTCTTTGTTCTCCAGTTGTGAAGCATGTGCATGTCAAAACCGCCAAATACCTCGGCTTATAACCTCTGCCAGGCATGACGTCACCGAATAAGGTGCACCTGCAGGTTATAAATAGGAGTGAACCGGAAACATCCTCAGGTCTTTTTGTCTTTAGGGTTGCCAGATTTGTACAGATTATGTGAAAACAGACCAATCCACCATCTTGATTAAAACAACTCAATGTGGGCAGTTTACATGTATCATCAGATTCATTTAAAACTACATCTAGTTGCACTGAAGGTGAATTATGATCACTCTCTTCACATGAAATAACTTTCACTTAATCTTTTTTCCTTCTCCACAACTTCTTGTAATCTTTTTTGAAGTCATTGTGTGATGTGTTTAGTCAGGGATGTCTATATGAGACAGATAAAATGATAAAATGCTTTAACTACTGGGAAATGCTTTGTGTTTGTGTGTGCATGTGCAAGCCATAACAAAAGCAAAAAAAGGAAAATAACAGCATTAACTCACCGATATGGCGGAGTTGCTTAAGAGATGCGTGCCTCCATGCGATTGATCTCTTTCGGAGGGCGATCTTCATGAATTTTGTCTTGAGTGCTTGGGGGAAGAACACGCTCGCCTCGGGCTTCAGGGAGACTGTGAGTACTGTGATCTTCTCCCTATTAAGGTGCTTCCCGCATGGCTCGCTTTCTTTAAAGAGAAACTGCGAGGCCCGGCGCATTCCTGGGGCTCGCGTGCTGATCTAGCAGACGTGCACGAGACAGAATTTCCCCTTTCTCTCGCGCTTTCTCCGGATCAGGAAGTTTTAGCTTCCAGCGCTTCTTGTGAAGGAGCAGAAGAATCCTCCTCTCTCGCTTCCATGAACGTAGCCTCCTCACAATGCTCCTCCAGTGCTGACAGAGCTTATGAGGAATTATTAGAGGTTATAACGCGTGTGGTTGCATATTGACTAGCCGCAGAAGATTGTCCCAAGCGTTCGAGATTGAACGACAGGTTTCTGTCGGGTGGCCGAGGGGAGGAGCCACAACGTCTCTCCCTCCCCTTCTTTGGTGACATCCATGATGAATTAACTTTTTCATGGAGCAAGCCGTATTCATCGCGTGTTTTTTGTGCCATCGACTTCGACTTATTCGAATATCGTTGATGCGAAAGCACGCGTTATATGATGATGCCCCCGATAGAAGAGAAGCTTGCGGGCTATCTCTCTTCTGGGACATCATCCTCCCTGAAAAAGCCTACTCTCCCCTCCAAGCCATGTAGATTGACATCTGCTTTGGTGGGGAAAGCTTTTCAGGCAGCAGGTCAGGCTGGCGCTTCACTGCACACCATGGCAGTTTTGTAGGCCTACCAGGCTGACCTGCTGAAGGCCCGTGCTGTGGGCCGTTCTATGGCTGCCATGGTATCCACGGAGAGGCATCTGTGGCTGAACCACACAGGCATCAAGGATAAGGATCGTGCTGTCCTCCTTGATGCCCCCGTCTCGCCTTCCGGCCTCTTTGACATCTCTGTTAATTCTGTCGTCACTAGGTTTCGGGAGGCGAAGCTATATGAACAGGCCTTTGGGAGGTTCCTTCCCCGCCGTGCTCAAGAACCGGGACCGTCGGCCACCCGGCCCCGGCCAGGTTTGGCCCCTATCAGGCGTGAGGTGCAGAAGGAGAGCGTGACCAGCCACGCACCCCCTCGTAAAGACTGGGGTGGGGCTCGCTGCTCTTCTCAATCTGCCTCAAAAAGACCAGATCTGAGGAGCTTCCTCTCTTCAAAGAGGAAGCCCTGAGGCTCGTGCGCCCAGGGCCGTGGGGGTGTCTCCCCCCAGGCAGGGGCGCCTGGATTTTCGTCACAAAACTTGGCCTCCTCCCTGGCACTCCAGGAAGCCAGTGTTCAATCCCCGTCACCACTGGTGTTTTGGGGATCGCCGGTCTCCAACGAAAAGTTGGGTGTTCGGGCATCTCCTGCCACACTTCAGGATACCCAACACCTAACCCCCCCCCATCCAGCCAAAGTGTCAAAGCTCGTGCCCCTTTCGGGGAAGCTGGCAGTGTGGAAACTACTGCCAGGCGTATCTCCTTGGGTACAAAGGACTGTAGGCACAGGCTACAGGATTCAGTTTGCACATCGTCCTCCGCATTTCAACGGCGTGGTCTCCACTTCCGTGAAACCGGATTGAGCACATCTGCTAGCCCAGGAGTTACAGACTCTGCTGGGCAAAGGGGCCATAGAACATGTTCCCCTCCCAGACAGAGAGTCGGGCTACTACAGTCGGTACTTTTTGGTGCCCAAGAGAGGGGGGGGGTTGCGTCCGATATTGGATCTTCGCGGCTTGAACCGCTATCTCAGGAAATCCAGATTCAAAATGTTGACTGTCAAAATGATTGTTTCTCAAATCCAACCAGAGGATTGGTTTGTGACAATCAATCTCAAGGACGCATATTTCCATATAGAAATATTGCCAAGTTCCTGAGGTTCGCTTTCGGGGGCGAAGCTTATATACACACATATACAAAATGCATGGATGCGGCTCTGGCTCCTTTACGACTCCAGGGCATCCATATTTTGAATTACATAGACGACTGGCTGACTCTGGCCCACACGCTGGGGGCTTCGTACCCTTTCAATGTGGTTCAGACCCCGGTTTCTGACTTTGGGTCCCACTCTAGGTCCGTCTTGTCGTCGCGAGATGCTAACGACAGACGCTCCCCCCCCCCCAGGCTGGGGTGCGGTCTTGGATGGCCGTCCAGCACAAGGGAGCTGGAGAGGTCATCTTCTCGCGTGGCACATCAATTGCCTCAAAATGATGGCTCTGTTTCTGGCCCTGAAACACTTCCTCCAGCAGTTGAGAGGCTACCATGTCCTAGTGCGGGTGGACAGCACTGTGGTAGTCTCGTACATAAATCGCCAGGGTGGACTGCGCTCGCGCCGCTTGAACAAGCTAGCACACCAGGTTCTGCTTTGGGCACAGGACAAGTCCCTCAGGGCGATTTACATTCCAGGGCATATGAATGTAGGAGCAGACTTGCTATCCACACAAGCTGTAAAACATGGGGAATGGAAACTCCACCCTGAAGTAGTCAGTCAAATCGGGGAATCTTTGCCTCACAAGAGGCAGCACAATGCCCCCTTTACTACTCTCTGGCTGACTCCTCCAGCTCCCCTGGGTCTGGACGCAATGGCCCACATGTGGCCCAGATTACGCCTTTATGCATTTCCACCTATAGTTCTGCTCCCAGGAGTCCTGGCGAGGGTCCGCCAACAGGGTTTGCGCCTCTTATTGATAGCACCCCATTGGCCGACCAGAGTGTGGTTCTCGGATCTAATATCTCTCCTCGACGGCTCACCCTGGGTGGTTCCAGTRAGGAGGGATCTTCTGTCTCAGGCGCAGGGGACAATACTTCATCCCCGGCCCGAGCTCTGGAACCTTCACATTTGGCCCCTGAACGGGACCAATTGAGACATACTGGGCTTTCAGCCAGCGTAATTCAAACCATTTTAAGTGCCAGGGCTCCCTCCACTAGAAGAACTTATTTAAAAATTTAAATTGGTCCATGGCAAGACATGTAGACCCAGTTCATTGCCAGATTGATCACTGCTGGAGTTTCTGCAAGGAAAGTACGTAGCCAGTATTTCAGCTTGTCACGCTCTGAATGATGGGGTTTCTGTGGGGAAGCACCATTTAGTTGCCCGTTTTATTTGTGGAGCTAAACGGTTGAAGCCGCCCACTAGAGCGACGGTCCCTTCATGGGACTTAACTATCGTACTCGAAGGCCTAGCTGACACCCCTTTGGACCCACTAGAGTCAGCGCCTGTCAGGCTTCTGTCTCTTAAGATGGTTTTTCTTATGGCTATTACTTCTTTGAAGAGGATTGGGGATTTGCAGGCTCTGTCAGTCTCCCCATCCTGCCTAGGTTCCATTCTCGACCATGCACCCAGTTGTTCTCGAAGCCTTCTGTCCTCCGCCTTTCACAGCTCCGGAGCAGGAAAGACTTCACTTACCGTGTCCAGTACGTGCTCTTCGGATCTACGTCCACCGCACTAGCCAGTGGCGTAAGTCAGAGCAGTTCTTTATTTGCCATGGGGGTCGCAACCGGGGGGCGGCTGCCACTAGACAGACTCTGTCACACTGGGTGAGAGATGCCATTGCCCTAGCCTATGAGGCGTGTGGGAATCAGGGCTCACTCAACCAGGGGGATTGCCTCATCGATTGCCTTGGCAAGAGGCGTCCCCCTGCAGCAGGTGTGTGATGCGGCGGGCTGGTCCTCTCCACACACGTTTGTTTGATTTTATAGTCTGGATGTCAATGCTACTCCCAATTCGCGGATCCTTGAGAGCATCCCAGAGCTAGGTCTGAGACCTCCTCGGCTTGTGGGCACACCCTACACAACCTGAGGGTCCAGACACTTGCAGTGCGGCGGCGTTGATATTCTCGTTCCCATATCGTTTTCACGCAGCATCGAGTGTAGCTTTTGAAAGGGATGATAAAACGGGAACGAGATGCTGCATTCCGATGCCGCACTGCTGACGTGCCTGGACGTCCTTCAGACAAAATTGACCTGAGGATGTTTCCGGTTCACTCCTATTTATAACCTGCAGGTGCACCTTATTCGGTGACGTCATGCCTGGCAGAGGTTATAAGCCGAAGGTATTCGGCAGTTTTGACATGCACAGGCTTCACAACCGGGCATCAAAGAGATGTTCCCATAGCGTTTTCACGCAGCATCTCGTTCCCGCTTTATCAGGAAACAGAGTTACAGCCATGTAACCCGAGATGTCTTCAATAGTCATAAGTTATAATATAACAATGTGAGTCTATAGTTATAGTTATGATATAACAATGTGAGTCTCGCTAGATGGCGAAGGGCAGCGGCTCGGTAAGTGCACCTGCAGTGTGTTACACTAATTATAGATTATCATATATTTTAGTCATTTTACTGGGATAAAGGAATTCAGTCAACGAAACTAGTTAAAGTGAGGCTAGTGAGCATGAGACACAGACTGATGTTTGTTACACACACACACGCGCGCGCCCACACGAAAGAGAGAGATACACAGTGGTGGCCAAAAGTATTAAGCATGTGTCTTGTATTAGTTGTGCACTGTATCTCTGTGCACTAGGGCTGCAAGACCTAATCGATGAAATCGATAATTATCGTTAATGAAATTTGCGCACGTTGCGCACGTTGTGGTCGAGTGCAAGCGCAAGATGCACAAATACACATAATTTTTATATTTATAAAAAATAGCATTATACAATTTGAGTAAACATGAATAAAAAAAAACAAGGCACACACTAATTACACAGAAAACTAAGTATTGAAAAAATCAAGGAAATAATAATAAAGAAAACTAAAATAAATAAGTAAAATATGTGAGTACAAATTCAAAGGGGTCCCTTTATTCTTCTTCTAAAAAACCAAGGTCTCTTATTATTCCAGCAAATTTCTTGGCCTTTTTACCTTTCATATGCTCCAGTGATGGAACATAATTACAAATAAAATCTTTTTTAAAGACTGAAAAATAAGGTTTAGTTTTTATGCATTTGCATTTATGAATGAAAACTTTGCCTTCAATCAGCATTATATTAATGAAAAACATATTATTCCTATCATCCAGCAGTATTACAAACATAATATGTTCTTTTTTCAAAAGTGGGCAGCAATTGCATCCCTGGCTCCAACCAATAAGACATATTTTCCCGAAAGATAGCAGAACACTCACAAGAAAAAAAAAAGGGTGATCAGTAGTCTCAATGTCAACATTACAAAACGTACAAGCATTTTGTTCAAAATTAAGTCGGTGTCTTAAAAACTCAGATGATGGATAAATACCATTAATTATTTTGAAATGGGTTTCCTTTGCTTTAGGAGCCACTGGAAAGGCAATATATTGTGTTCGTGGTATTTTAATGGTTGGTTTATCATAAGTTTGTAAAATATTGTTATAACAATGTTGGGTATATTATAGATTAAACCTAGAGCAGATAATTTTGTTGGGAAGTGTTGCTTTGAGGTTATTACCATTAAAAAGAAGTGATGGGAGGCCACATGTCCCATCTGAAATGTTGATAAAGTTTTGTACAAGGTTTATAAAACTTTTAGGAATAGCTTTTAATACACGTGCAAATTGTTTACGTTCACAGTGTAAGTTGTATTTCAGGCAGAAATCASTGAATGAWAACCAAYTCCCRTCCTCATTCATTAAGTGATGAACTGACCAGACACCTTTTTCAAGCCAATCAAGAATGCATAAAGATTTATATCTGAATAGTATAAATCTATTGTTCCATATTGAGGTTTGGTGTGGGGTGAAGTTATGATTGTATAATAATTTCCAATATAGCAAAACCTGTTGGTGAAATGAAGATAATTTAATTTGTAGTTTAGAAACAGTTAAATCGCATCTTAACACAAAATCAATTCCACCAATTTTTTTAAATATAGTGTGTGTCATATCCTTTTTTTCAGCACAACCCAGGCAATATAATAAAATAAATTGTATTTCATTTTGACCAACTACACACACACACTTGACCAAAAACTATATAAAAAAAAAATCCAATAGATTTTTAAAAAATAAATTGTTGTCAAACACACACACACACTGATTAAACCTTACTTTTAGACTAAAATTATAAAAACACTTATTATTCAATAAATACAATTTTTAAAAAAATTTACAAAATAAATATCATACTTAAAAAACATTGTTTATGTAAATAATTAATCTATTATCAGACTTTTCAAGAAAATCGCTGTAAAAAACACACATTCTCTTTCACTCCCACACACACACACACACACACACACCTTACATAATAACAAAAACAACGGAGTAAAATCGAATCCAAACTTTCTTGCAGGAGTGAAGTTGCCATGCTTCATGTCGCGCACAACCACACACACACACACACACACAGAGCGCGCGTTATAACAAAAACAAAGTAAAATCGAATCCAAACTTTCTTGCAGGAGTGAAGTTGCCATGCTTCATGGCGTGCACACACACACACACACACACACACACACACACACACACACACACACACACACAAACAAATACACGCGCGTATACACACACACACACACGCCCAAACGCGTTTTTACCGAATTTAGCTTAATAAAAGTTACCTTATAACAAAGACACAGCAGTGAAATGTAACCCCAGCGTGCTTTGTTCCCGGAGTCTCCATGTTTTATAGATGCGCAAACTGTCTTCCGTGTTCGCGCGTTGGGCTCAAACCGCGCGTTTTATGGTTGTTCCTGTTACTAGATAACATAATAAATCATATAATATTTTCATTATATACAAAAATGTAAGAAATAATCCAACAAGCCGAGTTTTCATGGTATTAGTGACGCGCACTGCTATGTAACAGTCTGTTATTGCGCAATAGACGCTCTTAGACACACACAATCGCACACACACACTTCCTGTGTGACGTGGAGGAAGAAATACGATAGGCACATACAATCCTGTGGTTTGATGGTATTTTAAGTTGATTTTATGACTATAAAACGATAAAAAACAAGTATTTTAGTGATTTTAATGTTTTTTTATGATGCTAAAAAATTACACATTTTTAAAATAATTATAACTTTTTTTTTATGTGACATATCCGAAAAACCAACCAGTATGTTTTGCTTTATGTCTCCCTCTTTCGACACACACAGTCATTACACCCAGATATGGTGGTGTTTTCTTTAAAACCGGTCTTTAATTACTGTTGTGCTTCCGGCACGGATACGTGCCGCTGGAGTTCTAAGGATTTTAATGGCTCTATTAGAAATAGATAGGCAGGATGCCGGATAAATGCATCTAGACAGACTTTCCATTTTGGTCAAATAAACTCTACCAAAAATTTATAAATCTCTCTGCATCCACATCTCAAGTCTATTTTTGCATTCATTCCATCTGACCCAGAAATTTTGCTTCTCCATTTTGATCTCATCTTTAGAAATGTGTATGCCTAAATATTTAACATTTGATTTAATTGGAATATTATATGCAGTTTTAAGGTGACATTTGTGTATGGTAATAATTTCACATTTTTCAATATTAAGTTTTAAGCCTGAAAATTTGGAAAAGAAATCAACAATCTCAATTGCTTTAGGGATCTGATCAATTTTTTTTTCTCCGTCAGCTAACTGACTAATTATAATTTCCTGACCAAACACATTCAATTTTTCAATTTTGGATGTTTTGATAAGGAGGGCCAACATCTCAGTAGCCAAAATAAATAGTGATGGTGAGATGGGGCAGCCTTGTTTAACTCCTCTTTTGATATCAAATCTGGGTGAAGTACCTGTTGGTAGGCTTCCTCCTTCTCTTGTGCTTCCTCGCTCTCTTCCATTTCACTTCCTGTCCCATTCTTACCTTTGCCCATTTACAGTCCAGTTGCTGCCTGTCATCTTCCCAATAGCGACTTCTTGCTAAAACTGTGAGATTTGGTTGACATATATAGTGGCGTCACCTAATGCACCGAAGGATTAGGATTGTTTTAGATGTCTGTTAGAGCTCTACAGGAGCGGCACGGTGGTGTACTTGTTAGCACTATCGCCTTGCACTGCCAAGGTCCGGGTTCGATCCCCGGCCAGGCTCGATGTGCATGGAGTTTGCATGTTCTCCCCGTGCTTGCTTTGCTCGCTTTGTTTGCTATATATATTAAGTTTTAAGCCTGAAATTTTGGAAAAGTAATCAACAATCTCAATTGCTTTAGGGATCTGATCAATTATACAGTATAGATGATGAGTGAGATGAGATGAGTAGAGCTCGCTCTAAAGTATTTGTAGTGTAATAGATGTCTAGATAATATCTGAAAGAAGACTATAGACATCTATGGGAAAATAGCTGTCACATGTCTAATGGATGTGGTTATGTCAAGACGGGATGAAAAAACAAACTCCATTCATGACGTTGGGGGAATCGTCCATAGCACATACATTAAAATTACCGTGTGTGTATATAAAATTATTTGTGCATACCAAACTGTTTTTTTTTTTTTCAACAGCACAGGAACAGCACTTCATTAACGCATCAACATTGACGTCTACTTAAGTTTTTTTATTTTTTAGAGATAAGAGTCGTGCAGAATTTTATTATTTATATATTTTAATATTTTTTACATCTGGGGAAACTTGACCCATTAGCGTTACCGATATTATCCAGCAGGTGGCAGTAATGCACCTACAAGTTGCCAGCCAAACTTGATCCTTAAGCGGAAAAGTGAGCGTTACCGATCCCGTCCAGTGGGTGGCAGTAATGCACCTAACAGCTAACCGCTAAAAACAACGTGTAATCGGGTTTAAATGTGTGTTGTTAAGCACTTATAGAGAGAATTATTGCGTTTTAAAACATAAAGACATCCAGTTTGTACTCGGATTTCGCTCTGTCTGTATTTTGGCGCTGGAAGACTGACCCGGAAGTGTGAGTCACGTGATCTGTTCGCGCTATCTCTCGGAATGTTGGTGAGATTTTCACCCCCATGTCCCTTTAGGGGCTCAATATGTTATAATATCAGTGTGTAATAATATTAAAATGTTCCTGATGATGTTTTTCTCTGCAGGTTTGCTGTTTCAGGATCCTGTTGTCTGTAGATTTACTGAGAGTAATAATCAGTGTTCTGTAGCTCTGGGACAACAACTGCACCTGCAAATGCCCCTGGAGGATTCGTTTAACCTTTGGGTCACAGACGAGACATTTACCACTCATATCATTTTAAAATATAGAAAAACCCAAAGTAACCCACCAACACCAAATATCCCAGGATGGCAGTTTGTTAATGATAGTAAAACTCTGATACTAACCAGTGCAGAGAGGAACAACTCTGGAACATACACTTTAGAGATCTTTGATGCAGGAGGGAGTAGAAGAGGCAGTTATACTCTCCAGCTGAACATTGAAGGTAGCTTCACACAACTTCTAATCACATCATACACACACACACACACTACAACATTTACAATCACTTCCTTGCAATATAACCATCTTACACACTACAATCCCTCTAAAACATAATTTATTTAATTTTTTTATAATTTTTTAATAGTTACATTTATTTATGCTAATTAGTCTTTATCTCATTAAATATGAACAAATGCACAATAAAAAAACGGCCTTTTGATATTCTTAAGTAAAAATCTGTTGTCTTTAAAGAAGCTCTCAGAAAAATAAATGTTATTTGATCATTATTAACTGTTACGAAAATATCTTTGTCATGTCTATTTTTCATGTAAACCTAAAAATAATTAATATTTTTGGAAAATCCTCTACAATATTATTTTAATTCAGAAAATAAACAAACATGTAACATTTAATAAATGCATTTCATCTAGAAAACAAGGTTTATGGTTTTAGATATAGTGTGTAAATAGAAAAAGAACATTCTGATACCGTTGTTACACTACACTACTTTTGATGTAATTTGTTCATATCACAAAATATAATACGAAGTATGAAAAAAATAATACAGGACTAAAGATAAATTAACTGTACAGGAGAGAGTGAACACTTTATTTTTACATGTATTGTTAACACACCTTTCTGAGGGACATTCGCTGACATGAGGGGAGGAGCTTAATGTTTGGTGGGGAGGAACTTGGTGTTCTTTCCATAATAACACTGGCTAATTCTCCTTCTCTCTCTCTCTCTCTCTCTCTCTCTCTCTCTCTCTCTCTCTCCTGTTTTTTGGTCTCTGGTTTGTACTAGATGTAGCACTCCGTTTTGCCACAGTTTTGTTCGGATGATATTTCTCACAAAGCCTTGGACATCAATACACTTTGCACAAAATTATTTTATCGTGTGCGCGATCTGCTACCACGGTCTGAGCAAAACTGTTGCTGGGTGACACACTCACGCCTTTGTTCAGCGCTGTGTGCTCAACACACACACACACACACACACACATTAGTAATGTTGCCATGCTTCTGATTTTGATAATGTGGTTAGTTTTTTGTGCCTCTGTAGTAATTCATCCTGAGGTGTTTATCTCTAATTCACAGCTCAGGTGTCCTCCGTGAAAGTGTCTTACAGCTGTTTGTCCCCTGGAGTCATGAAAGTGTTCTGTTGTGCTGATGGAGACAACCTCCACTTCAACTGGACTCCTGATTTAAACACACTGTCTCACCTGGAGAACAGGATCAGCACTCTCATACTGGATAAAGACCATCATGGAAACGTCACCTGCTCTGTAGAGAATCATGTCAGCCGTGATCACATGACCACTGAACTCCACCCATGTCCTGGTGAGTCTGTCTTGCATAAAAATAATACTTTGACAAGCAAAAAAACAATGCAGCAATGTGTGACATCACAAACATAAACAACCAAATACCTTCTAAAGTCTTACTGAGTGAGAATGAGTGACTTAATGAAAATAAGAAAGTTAAACACATAAGTAGCTAAACCTAGAAATAGTAGCAGTGTCAGTTTCTCAATATCAGCTACATCACTCAGTATTGATCTCCACTGGTGTAGTGGTTAACACTGTGGTGTCAGCCCTCCAGGATCAAGGGTTCGAGTACCACATCGGTTCTGTGTCCATGGAGTTAATATGTTCTCTCCTGCTTGGTGGGTTTCTTCTGGCTACTCTAGGTTTCTTCCATAACCTGCTTTGTAAACTGATTGGCATTTTCCAAATTGTCTACAGTGAGTGTGTGCTTGGCAAAAGATCAATGCCTCCATCTGGGGTACCCGCTTAGTACCCAGAGTCCCCTGGTATAGGTTCCAGGCCTCCCGTGATCCTGTACAGGATAAGCCCCATGACTGAGAGTCAGTGTCCCTGAATATGAGGTTTCTAAATGATTCATGAATAAATGCATTGTGTAGAGCAGGTGTGGCGTACTCTGCTCCCCGAGACCTGCAGCCCTGCATTACTCACTGCAGATTGCCTGAATCAGATGTGTTCCGTCAATCAGAAGCTGGAAGATGCTATCTTGGATGAGGACTGAGTGGGGAAGACGAAGTGAATTACTGACATCCAGTTTTTTATTGAGAGACACATCTGGGCCAGTATTGCGCAAAGTAGGCTTTATATTTTAGTTTTGTAGTTTTTACAGGTTTTGTCATTGTAAACATTGTAAAAGCAAAATGGTGAAATCAACAACAGCTGTGTTTGCAGCAAATGCAGTTTTATGAACAGAGAATTTATGTATACAAATTTATGTATATAAATTTATATATACGTGACTCTGTATGATATTATCCTAATCAGACTGTTTCAATCACAACTGTTTAAAAGTGCTATAATAGAGCTGTGTAGGAGTCACATAATCTGATYAAMAWGATTYTGAAAAGAAAGTGAAACAGAGAGGACGCTTGTGGAGGAGGGAGTAAAATGTCAAGAAATTATTAAAGTAATATTCTGCCATACTCTTACCTCTAAAGATAAAAAGTGAAGAGATGCGATTTGTGAAAGCCTCAGTGTCACCTGTCAGTTTTCTCACTCGAGGAGTGAGAAACACAGGGATACGCCATGTTAATGAAGTGAAAGGAGAATCTAAAATAAACATATGTGTACAGTCAAATAATGTCATATAAGTACATAAAATGTATATAAAAATATAATTATGTTAACGTGTGTGCCAGGGATGATACATTCCGCACACAATGAAAAAAAAAATGTATTCCATCGCTACTTCTAAACAGTTAGGACACCTCCTGGGCTCTCCTACAATTTGGTGGAGATAGGAGTGATTTCTTATTTTAGGAATCTTGATAAATAGCTCTTACTCTTACTCCTGGAAGTAGGACAAAAATTGCATCATTCTGAGAATTCTTGGCCACTTAAGAGTGATTTCCTACTCTGAGACGCTTAGTAAATATGAGCCCTGATGCAGGTAATCAGCAGTGAGACCTGCAGGTATAATTGGAAAACATGCAGGGCTAAAAATAATATCAATACTGTTATTTGTTTTGATTGTAATTTAAATAAAACATGTTTTTGAAGAAAGTAAAGAAAAAATAATAAGAATAAATAAATGAAATAAATAAATACAGTGTAAAGTCAAAAGTTACTGCACAACTAATTATACCGTGGTTTTATGTTCACAAAACGTTACATTATGCAGTGCATACAAATAACTAGAATATTATTAATATTATTTAGTAGATATTGATTTTTTTATTTATTTTCAGAGTCTACTACTGCATCATCTTTTGCAACATTGGCTGAAGGTAAGATTCTCTGTTCCTTAATTTTTCTGATGTTTTATATGTCTGTATGTGCTCATCAACTAATGAATAAAATCACAGATTAAATAGAGCAATAAAAATAGTGAATTTCCTATGTACTCCCATATGAATGGAGTTTACTGTTTACTTTTATGTGTTTTACTTTTTATGTGTTTATGTGTTTATGTGTGCTGTGGTGACAAAACAGCCAAAAGGGTGTGGGTGTGTGTGTGGGTGTGGGTGTGGGTGTGGGTGTGAGGGTGGGTGTGAGGGTGGGTGGGTGTGTGGTGTGGGTGTGTGGTGTGGGTGTGTGGGTGGGTGTGTGGGTGGGTGTGTGTGAAATTCGTCCTACATAGTAGCCTTCTTCATCCTCCTCTTCTTTTTCTGTCTCTGTCTGCAATCTTGTTGTGTGTGTCCATGTTTCTGTGTGTGCATGCTTGTGTGAGTGACAGTCTCTACCAATAAACGGGTGTGTGCATGTGCGTGCGTGTGAAAGTTGTCCTACGCAGTAGCCTCCTCTCCTCTCTCTGGTCTCAATTACTACGGTCACGATTCTTTTCAAAGGTAAAGTGCAGGTCAATTTGTTTTCTTTTTACTTTATATTTTGTATTAATTCTTTTTATATGAATATTTTTGGGTTGTGGAACAAATCGTCATTGTCCGCTAGGGCTGCACAATTCATGACTAAATGTGAATCATGATTTTTCTCCATGGGATTTGATATTACAATTCTCTCACACTACTCTCTCTCTCTCTCTTTTTGTTTTTTTTCTTCCAACATAAAACATTGATTGCACTTAAGAAAAAAAAAGTGTTGTCTGCACAGTATTAAAATAAAAGTAACCTTTCCCTATTTCAATGTAAAATAAAAAGCTAAAAGGTTGTGCTGGTGACGTTGCAGGGTGTTCTGAATGGTGTTAAGGGAAGTTCCCTTAACAGACAGGCAGTAGAGAGCACCCTGTGGATGTACACTTTGGAATTGACACAGCTTCAGTGTAAGCAGAAGTCATTTTAGTGTATATGGATTTCCACTTCATTCTGGCAGTAGCGGTTTTCAAACAACCCGTTATTGGACAGGTTAGATTTATTTATCATTACAGAAGTGGGTGATTAAATATCACCCACGGGAGACGGGAACAATGTATGAATTTCCAATTCTGTATTTGGATTTGATCGAGCAGAGAAAGTCGTGTGGGATTCAAATGAATCAGTTATTGTTCGTATCAGCGAAGGCGAGGGAAGCACATTTCGCAAAATAATAGTTATTATTCTTCTGACATGTTAGCCACATGTTTCGTGATTTGCAATTTTTCTTTGTTGGTTGCAAATCATCACCTGTGTTTTCTGCCGCTGCAATATTCAGACATAATTTGGACAGTTCTAAATACATCACCACATTCACAATTCTTTGTGATTGAACAGTGATGTTCATTATACTGTCATAGTCCGTCTTCTAAACTGTCTAATAATCCAAGGAATCTTAACTGTCAGTTCAGCCTGGGTGGAAGTAGGTTTCTAAAGTCCACAGTCCACTCAGGAGAGAGCAGCTGCCTGCCGAAAAACACATTCAAACTCAGTCAGCACAACCAGTAAGAAAACACATCTGATAACTTGTGAAATATGTAAAAAAAATTATTTGACTCCTTAATAATTGGTCATTTCCTTAAGTCATTTCCTGACTTTTGCATGTACGCTGCTTTATCACAGAGAATGTTTGACAGATTCTTGCCACCGATAGTTGATTGTTTGCCTCAGTTGCTACCAGGGACTGAAATGCTCCAGATGTTTATACTGAGTTAATCAAAATCACAGCAGTTGAACACAGTTAAACGTCAAATTGCTTTGTGTGTCATTGAAAATGTGATTATGACAAGCTTCAAAATGTGATTATTTTAAAGGGGGGTATTGTTTTCTATACCTACTATATGTATTGTAATTCAGTTCCAGGAGATGTTTTTAATGAAGGAAGACTGAAACAGTTTTAAACAAACACATACAATTATATCCGATAGTCAAGAGCTACAGTAACATACTGTACATCACATTATAAAATGGTTACATGTATGTGGTTACTTTTAGGTCCAACTACTGTGGAATCAACTCTTGTACAGTGCACTGAGGTTCAAAACGGTAAGACTCTCATTTATTTATTTTTTTATGTCTGTATATTGTAAAGACTAAATAAATAAACCACAGCAACAATACAGTGCATCTAAAAAAATGAGTGTAAGCTTCAGATGGTCATTACTGAAAGGACTGACTGTTTGCAGAGAGCTGTACTGAATTATATTCAAAGAATGTGGTGTTAATTTTGTCCGCTGTTTTCAATTTTAGTCTTCGCCTTAGTCCCAGGATAAATATCCCTGAGAGTTTTTATTATATTTAGTCAATCTTACCCTATTTTGCTTTAGTCAGGTTTTAGTCGACTCAAAGTTTGGACATTTAGTCTAGTTTAGCCAAAGGAATCTTTAAGTATTTTCATCTAGTTTTAGGCAATGAAAACGTAACATTTTAGCAATAAGATTATTATTAATTAACCCTCCAGTCGATCTTGTCTAGCCAAAACTCATTTTTTGACGTTTTTCACAAAATACTTTTCTTTTCGTATCTTTTCTTTTCATCTGATGTTGTCAGCTAATTATATTTATTTTTAACTCTCACAACAAATGCTGCATGCCCATGTTTTTTTTTTAACTACAAACCAATAGGAGCAGTATGGACAGTGCTTTGAAACCTTTTTATATATACTGTAATTGTGTTCCCTCACTATGAGGCACCGTATACGGCTTAAATCAAACTTCGCTCATGCACACACACACACACACACATGAAACACTGGCATACACATGTATGAAACAGTCACACATACCTACATATACTGTATATTACTAACTGCTCCAATGACTACATATGAAATGTGCATGCACACACCTATGAGATGCAAACATAAAATCTTTGAGTGAAGTTTGATTTAAGCCTTATACAATGCCTCATAGTGTGTGAACACAATTGCTGGTGAAAATACAACAATAGATGTATCAAGTCACACACACACAAACATACTCATTCACACACTACAGGCTATTTGGGAATACCAGTTAGCCAAATCTACATGTCTTTTGACTAAAGGAGACTATGGGAGTTAAATTTTTTAAATTCAATTATGAAAAAGAAAAAAAAAAATCTTCTGTATTCTATTTTTTGAGATGCACTGAATATTGCAAACATTAGCTTGTTCCTATATGGATGGGTTTTAGTTCTGTTTCTAATTTAGACTGATGGCAGGGATCAAATATGCTTAGAACACAAAGAAACTCCTGGAAACACAATCAGTGAACGAGGCCATTGGAACAACTGGGTAAAACATTCAACCCACCACATTCTTTAAAAACTTAATTTGCTTTCTCTCTCTTTATATCACTCAGGTTTCATGGTGTTTGTGTCTGTGTGGCTTTTTGAAATCATCATCCTGTTGTCACTGTTAGTGGGAGCGCTTTATATCTACACCCGACACTACAGGAAATGGAGATTAACAGAGAGTAAGATTTCATACAGTCCTTATTAACATAGAAAATAAACATATCCTATATATATATATATATACCTTTTATATAATGTCTACAAGTTAAGATAGAAGAACATGAGCAGCTAGAAAAATATATCTAAAGCTTCCATGGTGATGTAAGAGCAGTGATGACCTGAACATCATTTCCTCCCACAGATCAGGAAGCTCTGTAACCCTGGATTAGGATCAGAAGAATCAGTCCATGGCTGCTCTCCTTCATGCAGCAACTCAACAACCCTGAACCACCAGATAATGTCTAACCATCAGTAACGGATAATTTACAGAGAAAAATAATAAAATTTCTCAACCCAAATGTACTTTTTGAAAACTACACAAGCCTCAAGATTCCTGGATGAACGAAGATTTTATGAAGAACCAAGTACTTTTTGGGTTCGTTTTGCTTTAGCTTTGTTTTTAACTAGCATTAGTACCCATCGTTGATGGGAAAAGACTATAAAATGTATACATTAATATAATAATTTTAATGTGTGTGTCATGGTTGACTTCATGAATGCAGCATGTTTTTTGTTGATTTTACACTGTATGGTCATCTAATCAATGATGTCATTTAGTCACTGGTCTCTTATTCTTTCTGATGCTTTACACATGCTCAAATCTGACGCATCTTTTATATAATTAAATTTTTATAACTTCTTTAGATATTAGCCAATATTTTCACAATGTATCTGTGTCACTTGTGTTCTGTCTATACATTTTATTCATGCTGTGAATTAAACTGTACTTTGCACCAGCCATGAGTTTTTGTTGTGGTTTAACTGGGTCCTCACCTGATGAGAGAGAATGAGTGCAGCTCGGCACAGTGATACAAAAACCCATTTGTGTTTCTTGTGTTTTCCCTTCACCCCCTTATGCATCAGCCGACCTTTCTTCCTGCAGTGTGTTGTGCTCACTATGATCTTTTTAAAGTTTTATCAAATCATATTTTAGAAGTCTATATGAAGATTTATATAATTATAATTAACACTTGATTAGTGTGAGTAGATTTGTTACGTAATTAATATGAATATATGTGTTTCTCTTCCCATGAGCTAATTGCAATGAAACAAAGTCTATATGTTACCTCAAGCCGAGCCAAATGCATGTGTAAAAAAAAACATTAAAAGTTCTAAAATTCATTCAGTAGTTTTTACGTGATGCGTGCACAAACATACAGACAGACAGTAATTACAAATAACATCTTCTTGTATTCTATTACTCATCTTATATCCCCCCAATTTTTTTTTTTTTTGCAAATATCTACAATGTACAGACACGCCACCTTCACTGTTTTATTATATAACCTTCTAACATATACATATAAGTATATCATATTATATTATATTATCACTGTGACGTTGCACCTCCAGGGATCGTGTTCAATTCCCAACCAGATTTTATTCCCTGTTCTGGAGTTTGCATGTTCTCCCTGTGATTGGTTGGTTTCCTCTGGTTACCCCGGTCTCCTTCCACAGTCCAAAGACATGTACTGTAGGTTAGTCTAAATGCCATTCCCAAATTGCCTGTAGTGTGTGAGTGTCTCCTGTGATGGATTGGCACGATGTCCAGGGTGACAAACAGCCAGACAAAAATTCCAAAACCCATCTTGATGTGTTTTATTACTCATCTTATGTTCCCCCAAATTATTTTTCCATAAAATATCTTCAATGTACAGACTTGCCAACTTTACAGTACTTTATTATATGTATAAATTATCATGATTATCAAGGACGTCATCATATTAATAGCACACAGTAAATAATTTTTTTATTTTATCAAGAAATCCGTAGTATTATATATGTCATATAAGTATTATATGTTATATATCTTAGTTTTGTTTCAATAAATATTCAATATTTAATGTCCATAGTGTGAAATATCCACAGCAGCACCAACAGATATCCAAGGTGCTCATGTTACCATTGTAAATGGAACGCAACTCCACTGGAACACAGACTATGGACAACACTGAGGTTTAAATAATGCTAATCAAGACAATACCAAACACCTTCGAACGAACTGTTAAACATGAGACAATGAGACACAAGATCAACATAAAAGTCCCAAAACCTTCCCAGCGTGGGGAGAACATGTAACACCTCCATGCACAGAGAGACGGGAATCGAGCCTGGCCGGGAATTGAATCTGGACCCTGGAGGTGCAAGGCGACAGTTCTAACGCCTGGATTAGCTGCATATGTTAATTTACTTTGGTGCATATTTTATTGCGACTTTAAACACAGATAATAAGAAATACGGAAATAATTTGTCAAGTTCATATAACTTTAAGTTATTTAAGTCATGGGTATAATACATGTAGCATACTGAACATTTTCATATGAATGTAAACTCAAAAGATCAAACAGGAGTCCCGGTTTGACTTGAATGCTCCTTGTGTATGCAGATACATAAAGCAGCAGACTAGGGGTATGACAAAACAGTTGATTTACACTACTGGCTTCAACGGTGTCATGGTGGCAGGAAAGTTAGCACTGTGGCCTTGCATGCCCAGGGTCCAGATTCAATGCAGAATGTTACATGCAGATTAGGTTGATGGGCATTCCAAAATTACCTGTAGTGTGTGTGTGTGTGTGTGTGTGTGTGTGTGTGTGTGTGTGTGTGTGTGTGTGTGTGTGTGTGTGTGGATGGATTAACACCCTGTGTGGGGTGTATTTTGCCAGTGATCGTAGTCTCCTTGTAAGCTTCATGATTCACTTCCATTCCCAGGATATTTTGAACAAAAATACTGGTTTTGGCTGAATAAAAATAATTTGCTGTTATAGAACAATAATCCACTTTTATTCCATCTTTGCTTTATCATACCACATGATAAAGCCACAGCATGCCACATCATGCTTTATTCCTTATAAAATAATTCATATTTACTTCTTGGGCAATTTTTTTAGATTATCCAGCTTTTAAAACTGACTGTGCAAAATGTACAGAGCTCACTTCTATTGTACTGTACATGACCGGGATAACTAAAAGATAAACATAAGGTGAAATATAACAGTGTAATTCCATGAGATATTTACATAAAATATGTGTGAATATAGTTTTATACTTAATAGAAAAGTGTGCACTGTCTGTTTTACAATACACCTGATATTAACTTCCTTTTAAGATCACCGAAACCAACTGCAACATTCTGTCCATTTCTTTAGGAAATAAAACAGGAAGCGTCCCACTGTAGAAATGTGCTCTTACTTCCTCCTTATGAGTATATTTGTCATGTAAAACCTCACCCACAGTTTTACCCTGTCTGTAGTGTTTCCCCAGAGCTAAACCTGTGTGTGTGTGTGTGTGTGTGTGTGTGTGTGTGTGTGTGTGTGTGTGTGTGTGTGTCTGTGTGTGTGTGT
>QMIH01001571.1:0-18631 GCA_003987875.1 Clarias batrachus | reverse complement strand
TGTGTGTGTGTGTGTGTGTGGTGTGTGTGTGTGTGTGTGTGTGTGTGTGTGTGTGTGTGTGTGTGTGGCGTGTGTGTGGCGTGTGTGTGTGTGTGTGTGTGTGTGTGTGTGTGGGGTGTGTGTGTGTGTGTGTGTGTGGTGTGTGTGTGTGTGTGTGTGTGAGAGAGAGAGAGAGAGAGAGAGAGAGATCTCCAGCTATTTAGAAGCTTCAGAGAGAACTATTATGTTCATTTCCCATTAGTTGGTTTTTAGACTTCTAGATGTTTTTACTGCGCTTCTGTGGACTGAAACAATGCAGATTGTCTTTGGGATCCTGATGATAATCACAGGAGCTGCTTCAGGTAGGTTTCCTTCAAAAACATAATTTATTTATGCTTAAAAAAGCGTGTTCAACATTTATTTTGTGTGAAAACAAAAAAAGATTTTTTTTAAAGGTGACTGTCTGAACACAAAACAGTATTAATCTTGCAGAAAATAAATGTAAATAAAATACATTCTAGCTTTCAATATAATAATTTACATAAAAAATAGAATAATTTTAAACAAATTATATCATGTGGGAATAAAAATATAATAAAGAGATAATAATCAATTGTTAATTTCCTCTTCTTTTTTAAAAATAAAAATGGTTTGACATTTTTTTATTAATAGTTTTATACTAACTTCACATTTTGGTTACTTTGCCCCCAAGGTTTCATTAAATTCATTAAAGACACTTTTGATCAGAGTTGGACTTTATTTAAGAAGGAGACTTACTATAAACTCACAAGAACACATCATTATTTCTGTTTTCATAAATTGAATAAATCTTCTGTGATGGTGTTGTGAAGTTTAAGTGGATCAGAGAGGTGTATCAGTGTGCAATAATATTAACAGGATGTTCCCGATTATTTCTATCTCTGCAGGTTTGCTGTTTCAGGATCCTGTTGTCTGTAGATTTACTGAGAGTAATAATCAGTGTTATGTAGCTCTGGGACAACAACTGCACCTGCAAATACCCCTGGAGGATGCGTTTAACCTAAAGTTCACAAACAAGACATTTACCGACCGTATGATTTTAAAATATAGAAAAACCCAAAGTAACCCACCAACATCAAATATCCCAGAATGGCAGTTTGTTAATGATAATAAAACTCTGATACTAACCAGTGCAGAGAGGAGCGACTCTGGAAGATACACTTTAGAGAGCTTTGATGCAATAAGTGGGACTACTAAAGCCAATTATTCTCTCCAGCTGAACATTGAAGGTAGGAACCACACAACCTCTAATCATATCACACACACTACAACATTTACATTTTATACATGTATACAATATAATCACTCATTCTATAATCAAAAATGTTTTGGGTTTTACTTGTATAGTAGGATGTGCAGATGCCAGTAAGAGAGTCAAACTAGTCCCTGTCCACACCTGCATTATACTGTAGCTGAGATAGACAGTCAGCCTGCATACAAACTCTCCCTCTCTCACACACACACACACACACACACACACACACACACACACACACACACACACACACACACACACACACACACACACACAGGAAAAAGCATCCCTGAGTATTAGGGCAAGTACATTATTATTATTATAAATTATTATAAATGTATTATTCGTGTTAGAGCTGGAATTCCTTGCGCTGCTTTACATTAATAATGCACACCTGCTAACAAATCCGATAAAACATTCAACCTTGCTGTTGTATAATACCTTTAGTAATATAAAACCTTTTGTTTAATATACAGTATTTCCCGAATTTATATATACATATAGTATATAAAACGCATTTTGGTTACATTCTAGATTCTGATTGGTCGGTTTTGTAACAATTACATTTTTTCTTTCTGTTTTTAAACACATTTTGTCTTATTAACTTCAAAAGAAATATAAAATAAAGGCTTGGAGGATCATCTGTGTTTAGTGATGACCGGAATCAAGCAGATGTTGTAAATCAAGTAACTACAAATGAACATTCACATGTAAGCACCACTGTTAGCAAACACATTAATTATGTGGTAGTAACTGTAAGTCATCAATCCACAATAACTAAGTGTTTTTTCCCCTATTATAGCATGCCCCAAGTGTTTTATTCCTTACAGAGATTAAACAAATCTATACATTTTTCCTCTGAAATAGTTAAAAATCAAATTAATTTCATGAATGGTTTATCTATTAACCTATTTATCTACTGTAGTTATAAATTAACTATTAACTATGTAGAAATTTATTTAGATGTCAAGTTCATCTCATCACAATTTCTGCTATATTGTAAAGACATTGTGGATTATCATGGTGAAACCATTACATTATCAGAAGAGCCACATTCAAACTGACTGGAGAACCAATAGGAACATACTGTATAACCACTGAACACAGAGCTCTGACCTGAAATATTACTATAATTACATGCATGATGTTGTAAAGTACAGTCTAACAGAACATAATGAGACTAATCATGTGAGACTAAGTGGGAGTGAGGAATATATAAAACAAGAATCTTTAATAACAAATATTTTCTCTGTGTAATCCACAGCTCAGGTGTCCTCAGTGAATGTGTCTTACAGCTGTTTGTCCCCTGGAGTCATGAAAGTGTCCTGTTCTGCTGATGGAGACAACCTCCGCTTCAACTGGACTCCTGATTTAAACAAAACTCATCAACTGGAGAACAGGATCAGCACTCTCATACTGGATAAAGATCATCATGGAAAAGTCACCTGCTCTGTAGAGAATCATGTCAGCCGTGATCACATTACTACTGAACTCCAGACATGTCCTGGTGAGTCTGTCTTTTATAAAAAAAAATACCTTAAACTGCAATAACAACAACGATGAAGCAACAGTGTTTAGTGTGATTATTTACACTGTGTGTGGAACAATTAGCATTCACAGGGGAGATGATCCAAGCAAACCTACGTACAATCTTAATTAAACTCATCCACTTCACTGTTCACACGTTCACACATACAGTATGTGTGCGTAAACACACTTCGTCTTAAATGGCCTGAAAAATAAATCCAGTCACATGTAAACCTGAGCAGTTTTAAAACAAAGTTTCTAGCTGATAAAAATCTTATGTCAAAAAGTTTGCAGGGTTTCTACACACTTTCTAGTTTATCAATAATAATTATATATATTTTATTTCATTTTAACTGTCACATTATTTTAAAGTGAAGTAAACACGGCTTATCAGGAGTTGATTGTTTAAAATTATTATACTGTAAGTGACAAAACAGAATAAAATGTGAGGTGTCCTATTAAACAGAATATTGTAATGATTGACACATTGCTGTGGTAGAAGATTAATAAAGCTATTTTATAATGTTGTAATGGGAAAATGGCAGTTTTCATTGAGCTGCACCACACAAAATAATTTACTTTTCACTTACTACATATTAAGCATTTTATATTTCTCTTGCAAATCTGGGTAAATGGTTGATGTAGTCTAGAGAGACCCATTTAAATTGCACATAGCATTTGATTGAGAGAAGAAATTGTGATCTTTATATAAATATTTTAAATATTTTCCACTTGTACAGTAGCTGTTCTCATTAATATAATTTATAAGAAAATATCTTGTATAAGATAAAGAACATATTCTTTTCTTAAAAAAGAATATGTTGCCAACTCCTTGTAGAGGTTTATAGTGTATATTTTTTACTCAGCACTTGTTATTAGAGTATGTCCTAGTGATATTTCATTGACATGCACTTGCAGAGTCTACAACGGCGACCAGTACAACCACTGCAACACCTGGTACAAATGGTACGAATCCCACAGTAAGCCACAACACGACTAACAATTCTACCACGAGCGACAAAAGCACATTATTAAGTAAGTAAATAGAGTAGGACACGGATATACATAGTGATGCATTAATAAATCAAAGAGGAACAGTATGTTCTATATAATAAAACCAAAGCTTTTTTTGCTCCGTACACATTCAATCTAAAATTGTAATCATTTTCCTTATCACTGACATCATCGTTGTTGTTCTCTTCACTTCTTTAAAGATACATTTTTCTTTCATTTACTGATGTTCTTTTATTTCCATCTTTTTGCAGATCTCCTTCTGATCAGCCTGAGCTCGGTTTGTGTGATTCTCATCATGATATCCATCTTGGCATTCTGCATGTACAAGAAGAGACAAGGCCAAAAGAACAAGGAAGGTAAACATGTTGCAGGTTTATTTGTAATTATTCTTTAAGGCTTAGCTTACTATATGAGAGAAGGTTTTTACAGTGTACACTCACTGACCGCATTAATAAGAATGTGTTTATACTTTCACATGCATGCAGTTATCCTAGTGGCAACAGTGCAGAACATAAAGTCGTACAGATACTGTTCACGAGCTTTAGAAGAACAACAGTTTCTGAAATATTAATATTAACAACAAATATGTTGTTAGAGTCAGAGTCACATTTCTGAGATCATACTTCCCAGTATAATGTTTTATCTAAACATTAATAGAATTTATTGACTTGACCACTGTGTGATGCATTGTGCTGCTGCCTTTGCCACTGATACTTTTTTTTTATTTTGATACTGACAGCTCCTTCTCAAGAAGGTAGGGAGCTTATGTACGCGCAGGTCGGCCATTTACCCATGGACAGGATAGAGACAAGTCCCGGGATGTGTAAGACTTTAACACACTTCATTACTACATATGATAAATCAGTATACACTGGATCAAACCAAAGACCCACTGTGTGTTTAATATACTTTAGTTCATAAAAAGTAGGAGTGAGATAATACACCAGTATGGGTGCAATTTACAATAAGGAAATCTCAAATGTCTGAGATGCTTTTTAATCCTTGTTTATAAAATTAAGCTTTATTTAGCTTTTTTGAAGTAATTTCCTTCACCTTCATACTAAACACACACACACACACACACACACACACACACACACACACACACACACACACGCGCACACACACACACACATACACACATATATATATATATATATTGCACTTATTGAAAACTGATTGAGAATTTTTTGGATGGGAAGAACGTTGTTATCCACAATCGACGTCATATAATAATATAACAAAATAATATAATTTATTGTTTTTATTCCTCGTCTTTTGATAAATGTATTTATTCTAAATATTTTCTTCAGAAATATCATATTTTACCCATTAAGGAAAATCATGTTATAATCATTTTATTATGTGCATCTTATTCTTTTCTTAGTTTAAAACTTGCCATAATGTTACAGTACCATAACTGCCATGGCCACTTTTGCAGTTGAGAGTTTTTTTTTATTTCAAAATAATGATTAAAGACCATTACAAGAGCTAGGATTTTCTCTCTAATGAAAGACTTCTCCATGTTGCTTCAATGTCACAGATTGTAGGGGGCGAAGTCTTGTGACTACACATGCTGTAGTATGGTTTTAAGAAGACAGTAAATAACTATGTAGTGGGAAAATTATTAAAAGATTTAAAAGCAAAATAAAAATAAAACACTCGACACGGGCAAGATTACATAGATTAGAAGTTGAATTAGATTCATTTTCTATTCATTGCACAAATCTAATAGGTATCCACTCACTCTCACTCACTCATCGTCTATACCGCTTAATACTCTATTCAGAGTTGTGGGGGGCCTGGAGCCTATTACTTTGTAACTAGCAAATATGTTAGTAGGAATATACTAACTTAAACCACTATTTTTTCTATTGAAAAAGAACCTTGTTTGGTACTTTATTTTTTATGTAAAATGTACCCCACATTATAGCATGACGCATATGTGCTAATGTAAACTTGACTCATCCTCAGTAATGTCATGATGTCTGTAATAGGGTTTTAAAGGAGGCCTTATAGCACACTATTCACCTTGTAGTGATGGTTAGCATAGTGGTTAGCGATGCAGGAGTTTGCATGTTCTCCCTGAGTTTGGTGAGTTTCCTCCAGATACTCTGGTTTCCTCCCACAGTTCAAAGACTGGCTAACTGGTGTTCCCCAATTGCCCATAATGTTTGTGTGTGTGTGCGTGCGTGCGTGCATGCGTGTGTGTGCCCTGAGATAGACTGGCACCCTGTCCAGGGTCCTGCCTAGTGCCCAAAGTCTCCTAGCTTCCCGTGACTTTGTAGTGGATTAAACATGTTAGAATTAAATGTTAGAGACAGTCATAGATTAAATTATAATAATAACAATAATAAATAATCTTCAACTTCAATCTTCATTCCTACTATCGAGGCTTTTGTAGCATTGTAACCTTCTTTGATTGAAAACCACACAAACCTCATGAACTGACCACGTTCACTCACAGAAGCCTCAGATATCTGTTCTTGGCTGATTGACGTGAACCCTGATTGAATTTTCCTCCTGTTGTCGGACACATTTGTGCATTCTAATATGCGTTTCTGCTTACAACGTTGGCAAACAGTGGTTCTTTGAATGAGTGTCACCTTACAGAGATCTGGACAGATCCTAAAAACATTCAGGCCTGAATCTGGTTTACACCCCACATGAGCCTCGTCTGATTGATTAGTTACTATTAATGATTATTACGATTAATTAGTCACTATATTATTAGGTCTGACTTCTGCATGGTTGAAATAAAAACCTGCACCACCACCACCGGTCTCTTCCAGACGAAACCAGACTCCCATGTTCTACAGACAAGGGGATAAAAAAAAATATTTAAAAATCTAATTAAATCATAAACAAAGGAAAAGAAACTTTGATCACGACAGGTATTTTATGATTTTAACAAAGTGTTCTCTTATGGTCCAGCACATGCTCAGGACAAGGGTATTGAGTATGCTGAGGTTCCTCGAGCAACCAAGAAGAAGCAAAAGAAGAAGGAGGAGGACGAGGTGCAGTATGGCGAGCTTGTGTTTAACACTCCTGCCAAAAACAAGCACAAGGTGGCCAAAGAACAAGATGAGTGTGTGTACTCACATGTCCAGCACAATCGGTGAGACACACACTCTCAGACTGATTTATTAGAGTTTTTATAAAGCATCAGAGTGAAGCCTGATTATCTAAATATTATAGCTTTAAAACTTTCACAGGATATTTATCTGCCTGTGTTTTGCAAGATCATTCTGGTAGAGGAAGTAGCTACTGGAGACATTGCACAAGTGCACACGCACTTACCATGAACAAACTCCACCCTATTCTGATAAGTTAAATATTATATAGAGATAAAATACTTATAATAGGCAACATTGCCAAACAATTTATTAAACTGATTTCAAGCTTGAAATGGGTAAATATCACCAGAATTGATTTTAATAACATAATTTCTTTTTTAATAATGATATGAGGAAGGAAAAACGTTGGTTATGCTGTTTGAGGAGAAGCTACACAGAGCAGAGTTACTGTTGAATATTTTGTAATAACAGGACATGAAGTTCCTCTTATGCAGCAACACAGTAACAATTCTGATTCCAGCTGATTAGATGCTTTTTGTTTAAAGTTTGAAAATGATTTCAAACAGTCAGTCTATCGCACATTATAATTGATTTGAACAGTCCCTTGCTGTTCCATCACTTGCTCTTAAAGCTTATATGAAAAAAATGCAGAATATTATGAGATGTTACAGAGAAAGTAGAGAGCAGAATTTTTTCCATGTTTAGAATTTACAGTGACGATCTCAAACTCACAGCGTCAATTCAATTTATAAATAGCATTCTGTAAAAAGTCCACTTATTCTTAGATTTAGATCTTAGATCATGTGCCGCGCCCATCAAACTAACTCCTGTGAAAGTAATATGAACTCGCATATTAAACCAAGCATGAGCCGGAGCTTCTCAGAGCCAAGTTATTCACAGAGCCAAGTTAATCCACACTGACAAATCAGAATTTAGATTTCCACAGTGAAGTATTAAACTGAAAAATAACTGTGAGAAATTTGATTCTGAACATTTCACTTGCGATGATATTATTCGGTGTAGTGGTCAGCATTGTGGCCTCAAAGCTCCAGGTTCAAGGGTTTGAATCCCACCTTGTGTCTGTGTGCGTGGAGTTTGCATGTTCATCCAGTGCTTTCTGGGATTCCTCTGGGTACTCGGGTTTCCTCCCACCATGCAAGCTTAGGCTAATTAGTGTTTCTAAATTGCTCATAGTGTGTGGGAGTGAGTGTGAGTGCATTCGAGTGCCCTATGATGGATTGGCACCCCATCCAGTGCCTTGGGATTGGCTCCAGGCCCCCATGACCTTGTACGGGATAAGCACTATAAAGAGTCAGTGAGAGAGTGATGTTATATGGCTTTTTCCAAAAAAGCATGACTTTTGCTTGTGCAGAATAACAGAATACAGTTATGAGACCAAGACCAAGAGCTCTCTTTATTTTTCTATATAACTCAATGATGCACTCATCCCAGTGTTTGACTAGTGCTTGGACACCATCAAGTTACAAAGTTTTTTACAACTACAACTACAAAGGGTTGTAGTTTTTTTTTTTTTCTTACAGTACGCCAGAGCCATAATACTGTAAGACTGCTTGCTTCATATCTGAAATGCTGCCCTCTCAGGAACTCCTTTAATGCCCCAAACATGTGTAAATAGTTTGAAGCAAAGTCGGTACTACATGCGAGATGTGGCAATAACTCAAAGCCAAGTTCCTGTTTTGTGTAAGTGGTGTGTGTGAATGATTGTGTGTACAATTCCCACCAACAGATGCATGTTTTTTTTGCAAGTTGGTAAAACAATATCTGTCAAATTTCAAGGATTAGCAGTTCCACTCATTGAATGCTGATGGGAACACCTGCGGTGGGCTCAGAGCCACCTCTGCCAGGATCATCATTCAGGGACTGTGTGTGTGTGTGTACGTGTGTGTGTGCGTGCATGTGTGTGTGTGAGAGAGAGAGACTGATCGTGCAACGGGTAACAGAGCAAATCTAAAAATAGAAGAAGAAAAAAACAGTCAGGACACATTTGAGTTGATGATTAAGACTGAAAAAGCTTTTAAGGCTCCTTTTTATCAGGATTATTGTATACAAAGAGTATTAGTATTTCAGTATTTTTTTAGTATCATTATGTTGACAGTGTTGACCTTTAGAAACAGCTGTGACTTTCCAGTGTAGCTTAAATAAAATTTAAAAAAAAGGAAGTCTGAAATGCTCTATTTTTTCCAACAGACATTTCTGTTCCTCTACTTCTGTCGTCTTTTCTCTGTGGTCAGGTTCTGTAATTAAGAAACATTGTAATCTCAGAGGGCTTTTTTCTGCTGTTAATAAATTGTATGTGTCTTAATTAAATGCTTTTTTTTTACATCATGATGTTTAATACGGCAGTGCTGTAGTAGTGTTCATGTCCGTGTTTGTGTCTTTTATTGTCTTTCTTTTCTTTGGAAAGCTTTAGAAATATTTTTTTTATTTACTGATTTAGTTTTATTTTATAGTTGGGTTCTTGAATTTATTATATATTGTTAATATTATTTAATAAATATTACTTCATACAGCTTATTTGTTGTCTCCATATTCATGTACTGAAATGTGAGCACACTTAAGATCTCTGCGCTATTAATGGAACGTGACCAACAGCAGGGTGGAGTAACATGGCCAGCAGGTTTTATTTCAGTTTTTTATATGTATTTTTATTTTTATTTTTTCACCTAAAATATTATAAATATTTTGTAACTTTGGTTACACTTTTCATTTTGTTTCTGTACCACTGTTAATGTGGAGAAATGTGAATTATTTGCCTAAATAGAGGCTCACCTCCTTCCCGTTTCCCA
The DNA here is from genome assembly GCA_003987875.1 of Clarias batrachus. Lineage (NCBI taxonomy): Eukaryota > Metazoa > Chordata > Actinopteri > Siluriformes > Clariidae > Clarias > Clarias batrachus. The sequence continues at coordinate 8,933 of QMIH01001571.1, read as the reverse complement.
TCATGCCGCACACCAACAACTAAACACAGAGTCACAATGCTCTACACACTGAAACCCAAAAGTGAATAATCTTTAAAAAGACATGTAACAATAAAACTAATTATTTGTTTCTGTCCAATAAAGTCAGATTTCATTCCGCTGGTGAAATGCGACACAAGTGTAGTGTGAGAAAGGGTTAATGAACCACAGCCTTTACTGCTCACCTAGCAGATGATTATCACTGTTATAAATTTTAGAAAGATGTTACTTCTTTTCCGGTGTGGGTTGCGCAGGGGGCTATCTCAGGGGGCTGTTAAAGGTCATCTATTATCTAACCTTTAATAAAAAAAAAATGTAATACAACTTCAAGAAATATAAAAATATTTTATACATGTGTGTTTTTTTTTCTTAAACCCATTAAAATTGTCTACATCGTTCATCTAATGGGAGATCACCAATTACTGTACTATATATACAGTATGGTTGTGCTACCACACATTTATTTGCATTTTGTTCACTTCATAGTCAAGACTCAGTCATTTTCATACTGTACATTTGTGACTGGGTACATCCTCTTGTGCCTGAGCAAAATTTTCACACAGTATCAAAAAAGGGAAAAAGGGTTGTAGTTGATGTGTGAAAGTCAGAAACAAAAAAAATGTGTTAAGCTGTTGTCACAGTGCCAGTCTCACCCAGTCTTAAATAAACTAAACTGTGATATGTACTTACATTATACATATTGTACATATAAAGTACTTACAGTTGATACAGACATAACCAGATGATTTAGAGTCAAGCAACAAGTTAAATACAACACCTCAAAGGAATTAATTGTATTGGGTATAAATCAATTACTATAAAAAATAATAGAAAAGGACAGATAAGTGGCATTTTACCTGGGTACCTTTGTGTAAATAGGCTAGCAGAATGATCTGGCCAAAACCCGTCAAGACGGTGTCATAATTCCAAAGATAACAGTAGCTTGGTCAAACTGGTCATCTGTCTATGATTAATTTTCCATTCAGCGTAGTCTACATAGGAGCCTGTACCAAAAAGCTCAGGGCACAATGCAGGCGACACCATGGATGGGGTGCGAACCTATCAATCAGAGTCGGATTGTGCATTGATTCTCATAGTAAATCTTTCATTGGTATCAGTAAATATTGAAACTGTTGCGTTAACAATCAAAATCATATTGTAAAAGCCTCGGGTTTACATTCCTACTAAATATAGAGGCAGAGTCTCCTGCTGCAGTGTCAACCACTTCAACAATTTATGATGATGATGATGATGATGAAGATGATGATGATTATTGTTGTTGTTGTTTATAAACCTTTTGATATTGACTTTTGTTAGTTAATAAAAAGAAACTCTGCTTCTGTTCTAGTCGCTCTTAAATAAGATGGTGTTTTACTGTATATGTGCTGGAAAACTAAAACAAATCCATGCCAACATGCTGACAGGGACATATTCATAATGTGTGGGTGATCCTGTTACTGATCCAGCGAGAAAGAAAGACATATACTGTTTATTTTTTGAGTCAGTTTATACTTTTTCTTTCTCCTTAAGTAATAATACTAAGATGATTCATAAGAATAAGAATAAAAACTGAGAAACTGGAGTTATTTTATTTTATTTTATTTTTTACAATTTTGTTTTACAAAAACTTCACACTGGAAAATCCTTATAACAGCTAAATAAATAAATATATTTTCTCATCAAAACATCACCATATCAACAATTGAATTAGTTTTAATGTGTGGAGCACCTGCCATGCAAGGACTTATGTAAAAATTACATGATGTCAAAAGGAATAACCTATTAGAATGAACATAAATATAGAAACTAAGAAGAAACATTTTCTTTGCTGTTGTTATTTAAAATTAATAAATAAAAACTCTGATCAGAATTTGTATTTTTAAGATGCGATTTCTTGATTACATATGTATATGTTTTGGGTTAATCCTCAAATGTGCTATGATCAGACAAAACTGCATGTACCATTACAAAGCAATGAATAATAATTCCTGTTAATATTTAACAGGCAATAGACACTTCTACTGATTTTTTTTTTACATTAATTAAGCATCAATTTGCCTATGAGTGTAAGCCATAAGAAGAAGCTTTATTCTGTATGTGTGAGAGCAGCTTCTCACTTCTTAACTTAAAATAATCCCAATGTGGGAAGTGAAACTCTAACCCTAGGTCAGTATCGATCATTAAAATTTTACTGTTAGAGTTATTTACTCACTCTTACTCACTCATCATCTATACCGCTTAATTCTGTATTCAGGGTCACGGGGGGCCTCCTATCCCAGAAGACTTGGGGCACACACATACACTCACTCATCACACACTACAGGCAATTTGAGAACACCAATTAGCCTAACCTACATTTCTTTGGACTGTGGAAGGAAACCGGAGTACCCGGAGGAAACACACCAAGCACGGGGAGAACATGCAAATTCCACGCACACAGGGACAGGAATCGAGCCTGGCCAGGGATCGAACACAGACCCTGGCGGTGCAAGGCGACAGTGCTAACCACTACACCGCCGTTTTTAACCTTTGAGAAACCAGTTTTAAGACTTATTTAAGAGTTATTCTTATAATGCTCTCTCTCTCTCTCTCTCTCTCTCTCTCTCTCTCTCTTTCTAAGCATCAAATCATCTTAAATCTGAGAATAAGAAAGTCATCTTAACAGCACATCATAAAATAAATTACCGTACTAAACAACGTGTATAAAAAGTATTATCAGTGCATCTGGTTAAAGGAAATGCAAAAAAATGGGCAAGATATTCACAATCAGGATGTGCTCAAGATGTTGAAAAAGCCAAAGATAGACATAGACATCAGTGTGTGCTGGTGGTGTTGATGCAGTTTCACCAGAAATTCTAACCTCCGTGCATCACACCAAACCAGAGGAAGTAGCGCACGTATGGTTTAAATAGAAAATAATCCTTATAAGTCATTTTCAAAAATCTTTTTATGCTTAAAATATACTAATATACATAATACATAATACGCAATACGTTTTACACATGACATTGTGCAAAGCCTTAAAAAAGTTCCCCAGCACTTTTACACATGATTACAAAGGGGACTTTTATCAGTATAAGGTTTTTTACACCAACACAAATATGCAAACATATATACGATCATCCTGCTTCATCATTTTATTACAGGAAGTAACACATAAGGCTGGAAGAACAACCTACACTGAGCAATAATTCATGCCCACTGAATATACAGTCATGTATAAACGTTAGCGCTCCCTCTTTTAATTCTATGTTTTGTTTTGTTTTTTGAGTAAAAACATAATAAGAATTATCTGATTTTAAGGCAAATACAACCTCAGATGAACAACAACATATAACGTTTTTCACTATGATTATTATTTATCATTTCACAATGATGGCAAAAAAGAAAAAAAAAACATATGGAAAATTCTAAGATTCTAAGATTCATCTTTAGTAGCAATAACTTTCAGCAATGACTTTATCAGTCTCTCACATTGTTGTGGAGGAATTTTGGCAGGAATTCTATGCTGACATACTGTTTTAGGTAGCTGGAAGTTCAATATGTCTGTGAAAGCTGTTTTGAATGTTTTCCACTTATAAATAATCTTTTATATAACCCTTTCCAGATTGATATACAGTACAGCAACAATTGCTTCTCTAAGACCATTGCTTATGTCTTTTCCTCTAGTCATTGGTTGGACACTCACCTGAATGCACCAGACCAGCAAACCGCCAAAACTTCTGCCTTTATTGCTCTGATTTTATAGGTTCCTCTGTTTTTTCTAATGTCATTCTCTCATTCACACTCGCTCCACAACCGGCACGAGGACCCGGAAGACGGTCTTGCTTTCAGAAAGCATAAAAGTAAACAAGATGGCACTTCACATCGCTCAGTCATTGAGTTCTTTCATGCCTTCATTATTGCTTCACCAACTATTTTGTGAGTGCTCACCTATTCAGGTTGCTTTCTTGATTGAGTGTGTGTTGCTAGAACGTGGGTTTATTTGTGTAGATCCTTGCTCTTTTTGTAAGAGAGTTCTAAGAGTAAACGCGTGGTTATCCTGCCTGTTCACGCTGCTTCCGCGTTTGGGTTTACCATCCATGCAACACGGGCTAACTGCTAAGGCTAATGTGTTCGTCCCTCGGTTGCTCGTGACAGAATGACTGAGCCCAAAGCAGTAAACCCAGGGGAGTTTGCTAGCTTCTGCACTGTGGTTGACCAGCATGCCGAGCTGATCAATGAACTCCATGGTAAAATCGTTTCTGTTAAAAACACACTGCACTCCATAAGTAGCTCCAAGACGTTGCGGTTTTGCGTCGCGAGGTGGCGGAGCTGCGGCAGGAGAACGCGACCCTCTGCGAGGCGGCTGTTCAGTCGGCTGTTGCCACGCCCCCCACAGCGGCGGCAGTGCCGCCCCCTCCTCCCCCCTCTGACATTTTCATTGCTTTACCAGATAAGTAGGATGGCACAGATGGGAAGTGCAGTGTGTTTTTAACAGCATTAGATCTTGTGTTTGAGTTCAATTCCACCAGGTACTCCAAGGACTGACTGCGCGTTGCACTTCTGGTCTCATTGCTATCCGGGCAGGCAGCTGAGTGGGGCATGGTGGTTCTCAGGTCAGATTCGGACACAGCCTATTCATACGGAGAATTCACCCGTCAACTCAAACTGACCTTCGAACATCCTGCTGCTGAGGTGGAGACCGACAGCAAACTGTACCATCTGCGGCAGGGTGGGTCGTCCGTGAGCCGCCCTCCGGATAGCTTACTATGAAGGGCTGGCTTCGCGCATCAAGGACGAGCTCGCCGGACGAGAGCTTCCGGCTACACTGGAGGGTTTGGTCCAGCTCGCCCTCCGGATTGACTAGCGCCTGCTCACTTGTCTGAAGCCAGCCCCCCGAATCCTGCCACCCATCACGCCCCTTTTTTCACATTCCACACCCCGATCACCAGCTTTCACCACCACCACTAGGGCGTCTGCCGGGTCTCCACCTCCACGGGAGCCGGGGAACCCACGCAACTAGGACGCGCCTCCTTGAACCCTGCAGAGTGAGAACGACATTTCAGGGAGGGACTCTGCGCCTATTGTGGGTCAGCGGCACACCATAGAGCTATATGCCCTTCACACCCGGGAAACGATCAGGCCCGGTTAGTCAGGGGGCTATCTCACCAGGTCACCTCCATCTCGCCGCCACCACACCTAGCATCTCACGTCTCATGGTTCAGGTACACCTCCAATTTTGCCACAGACAAGTCAAAAGTTCCGCGTTCATCGACTCCGGCCCCTTTCCTTCAGCCCTATCACCACCCAGACTCGGCCCATCACCCTCACCATTGACCAGCACCATGAGGAGATCCGCTTCCACCTCACCTCCATTTCCTCGTCACCCATCATTCTAGGATACCCCTGGTTACTCCAGCATGACTCTCATCTCCTGGTCTCAAAACCGGATCCTACAATGGGGCCCGACCTGCCTCGAACTCTGCCTACAGTCGCCGGCTGGGATGTGCTCTAGGGAGTCCGAGGACCCCAATGTCGACACCAACGCCATCCCTTCAGCATATCGTGACCTGGCTGAGGTCTTTTGTAAAAGACGTGCTAACCACCTTCCTCCGCATCGTCACTATGACCTGGCGATTGAGATCCAGCCAGGCTCCACTCCATCCCGCGGCCGTCTATACTTTCTCTCTTCCACCGAGATGCGGGTGATGGAGGAGTATGTGTCCTCCGCTCTCCATCAGGGTACCATCCGACCCTCTTCCTAGCCTGCTGCCGCGGGATTTTTCTTTGTAAAGAAGAGTTCGGGCGAATTACGTCCATGTGTCGACTACCGGGGGTTAAACAACATCACCCTAAAAAACCGACACCCGCTGCCGCTTACCAACTCAGCCCTGGACGCCCTCTCTGGTGCCACCATTTTTTCAAAGTTGGACCTCTGGAGCGCCTACAACTTGGTGCGTATCAGAGAGGGCGATGAGTGGAAGACGGCCTTCATCACCCCTACTGGACACTATGAGAGTTTGGTCATCCCATTTGGACTCTGTAACGCTCCTGCAGCTTTCCAGGAGTTCATCAATGATGTTCTCCGGGACATGTTGGGAAAGTGGGTATTCGTCTACCTAGACGATATATTCATCTACTCCCGCACCGCCGAAGAACACATCCGACACGTCAGGGCAGTTCTTAAGAGATTGCTCGCCCACCGACTGTACTGTAAGCTGGAGAAGTGCACTTTTCACAAGCGCTCCACCACGTTCCTGGGTTTTGTCATCTCGTCCCAGGGTGTGGCCATGGACCCGCAGAAACTGGAAGCTGTACGTCATTGGCCCCTACCCAAGACTCTCAGGCAGCTTCAATGGTTTCTCAGGTTTGCGAACTTCTATCGTCACTTTATCCGGGGCTACAGCACAGTCGCAGCACCCCTAACCGCATTGACTCGCCCCTCATCTCGTCCCTTCCAACTCGACTCCACAGCCATCAACGCCTTCTGCAAACTCTGCCACCGATTCACCACCGCTCCGATTCTCCTCTGTCCAGATGTCGATCAACCATTCGTTGTGGAGGTGGACGCCTCAGAGGTGGGCACTGGGGCGGTTCTCTCCCAGCGGGGTGCAGACCAGAAACTACACCCTTGTAGTTTTTTCTCCAAAAAATGTCCTGTCACCCTCCAAGATCATCGCGCCACTCCATTGGGAACTGGAGACGAGGGTCCGCCAGGCGCAAGCCACGGAGACCGAACCGGCAGGTGCGCCGCCTGGACGACTTTTCATTCCAAGGACTGTCAAAGCCGACGTCATTAAATGGGGCCATTCTTCACCACTGTCGGGGCACCCAGGCACACAACGCACCCTTCAATATATCCAGCGCGCCTTCTGGTGGCCCTCCATGGCCAAGGACGTCGAGGAGTTCGTTCGGGCGTGCCCAGTATGCGCCAGGGCCAAGACCTCTAACCAACCGACACCGGGGGAACTCCAACCCCCCCCAGTTCCCCCGTCGACCCTGGACGCACATTGCCGTCGACTTCATCATGGGCCTGCCGGTATCCGAAGGGAAGAGCGTCATCATGACGATAATAGATCGTTTCTCCAAAGCTGTGCACCTGATGGCCCTTCCCGGACTTCCGTCAGAAAAAGGGACAGCCAAGCTGATTTTAGAGCACGTAGGCCTTCTGCCGTCTGATCAATTCTACCTGCAGTCTCTCCTCAGGCTATCACCCCCAAACAAATGGTCAGACGGAACGGGCCAAACAACAACCGGAGCGCTACCTGAGGTGCTTTGTTGCCGACTGTCAGCGCTCCTGGGCTCGCTATCTCATTTGGGCGGAGCTCTCCCACAACCTCCACGTCTCCTCCTCCAGTACCTGGTTGACTGGGAGGGCTATGGCCCCGAGGAACGGTCTTGGATTCCGGCCCGGTTCATCCTGGACCCTGAGCTCATACGGGACTACCGTTGTCGGGTATCCGCCACGCCAGGACCGTCGAGAGTCGGTCCTGGACAGTGGGGTACTGTCATGCACACTCGCTCCGCGACCGGCACGAGGACCCGGAAGTAAGACGGTCACGCTTTCAGAAAGCATAAAAGTAAACAAGATGGCACTTCACATCGCTCAGTCATTGAGTTCTTTCATGCCTTCATTATCGCTTCACCAACTATTTCGTGAGTACTCTCGTGTTGCTAGAACGTGGGTTTATTTGTGTAAATCCTTGCTCTTTTTGTAAGAGAGTTCTAAGAGTAAAGGGTGGTTATCCTGCCTGCTCGCGCTGCTTCCGCGTTTGGGTTTACCGTCCATGCAACCCGGGCTAACTGCTAAGGCTACTGTGTTCGTCCCTCGGTTGCTCGTGACACATTCTATCTGCTTATTTAAATCTTTAGCTTTTTACTGAGTACAAATTACTGTATATTCTTTACTTCCTAACTTCTCTTTTGTATAATTTTATTACTCTTCCTCTGTAAATAATAATTTTTTTATTTGTTCACCCATATAGTAAGGAGAGGACAGTGTTTTCTTTTTCACATTTTTGCACAGTTCTGAGTGGGGAAAGTAGGACATGCATCTATCTATAGATCATCTACAGTGTGTATAAGGGGAAAAAATCATTTTAATTATTTATCATAATTCTGTTATGTAGCAAATCATGTATCACCACACTTGAGAATTTATATAATTTAATACAATTAAAAGTTATTTATGTTTGCATTTGAAGTGGCAAAACATTACCGTTCATCTATAATCCTACAGGTGCTCTGAACTATTAACATGTTGGCAGGTAGGACAGTTTCCCATGTGGTAGGTGCAAGTTAAAATTGTAAGAAAATCCGTAAAAAAAATAATAATTATACAGGACCTTTGTAAATTTTATATTTACAAAATCTAAATTTAAACTGATTTAACAGCAAGAAAATGAGACAATATTATCAATTGAATTCCATCGCTAGTGTGTATGCATGTCTCTGCATGAGTAAGAGAGCATATCATTTACTGTATATTCATGGTGTAGTCATGGCACCTAATCATCTTGTTTCCTGTAACTACATACTGAAACACATCCTTTATTCATAAAGCATAACGCATGAAGCATTTCATTTGAATCTTCTTCCTCTTTTTCCAAATGTCCTTTGGCAAATATAAAACAATTTGCCTTTGTTATTTTTTATGTCATTTGCATGTAGGTAAATAGTCTGGTTAAAACAAACAGATCAAAAGATCAGTGACACATTTACATGGGCACATCCACGCACTACCACAAAGATCAATTTATTTCCTTTTACCTGCACAGCCACAAAATGTTCACCCTCTCATTACTGTGGCATCTTGTAATAATAATAATAATAATAATAATAATAATAATAATAATTAAAGCTGCAAGCAGCGATGATCGGGCCCTCGCACGCGGCGCAGTCCATGTGGGCTGTACGCTGACTTCATGCATGTT
>QMIH01001570.1:93148-104021 GCA_003987875.1 Clarias batrachus | reverse complement strand
AAATACACTTCCTTATTGTGTGTGTGTGTGTCTGTGTGTGCGTGTGTGTGTGAGTGTGTTTACACATTCAGTCCATTGCACTCTAAAAGAGTCTCATTTATGAGTCATTAGTCTGATAATAATGACTAGCTATCAGGCATAAGAAAGCATCCTGCAGCTCTGTGAGGACCAGACGTGCACTCACACACACACACACACACACACACACACACACATACACACAAATCATGTTTTATATATCTTAATTTTCAGGCTTCTTTTAATGTTCATACCATATTTTTATATCAGTTTTCCAGCGATGCCTTCCGGACTTTATCATGAGGAACGGCACACTGATGGTTGCAAACAGAACGGCTTTTAAGGACGCCCTGGATACAGCCAGGAGTGTGAATGAACTCAGAGATGCAGCTGAGTGAGTACATTCACACACACACACGCACACACACAGAGTTTATCTGTAACAATAAATATATACCTGTTATACTTTACTGAAATAATAAATGCTGTTGTTCATATCAAAGGATTATAACATTACAACATGCCCGTTTCTTCTCTACATCACCCTGTTGTTAATTATTTCCCTGCAACTGCGCACTCCCAAGTGTTCTATTTTCTCATTTATGTCTGATTTATGTAGATGAGGAAACATCATCTAAAGTGATTTTGAAAGTGATGAATAGAATTCATTCAATCTAAACACTTTATTTTGCATCGTTATAAAAAGTAATTACAGCCGCTGTTGTGTGAGTGAGKTGCTTCATTAAGCAGTGATTAACTCGATGTTTTTTGGATATTATATAGCCATCAGTTTTTCTGTCACTGTGCATGTGTGTATGTGTGTGTGTGTGTGCAGTGGTATAACGGGCCTGCTGGAGGCCAAGCAGCTCGGCATGAAGATAGTGGAAGACTACGCCAACTCCTGGGTTTGGATTCTAACGTAAGCAGACATAATGTACATCAGGATAAATCTTTATTATGACTTTTTTGTTAAAATGATTTATAAAGTTTGTGTGTGTGTTTCAGAGGGTTAATCCTAGCACTGGTCATCAGTCTAATCTTCATCCTGCTCCTGCGATTCACTGCTGGCCTTCTGCTCTGGTTCACCATCATCGCAGTCATTCTGCTTGTAGCCTACGGTGAGAGGAAAAGTGTGTGTGTGGGGGGGGGAGGGGGGGTCATGACTTCAGTGGTATACTAAAGAGTAACTGCAAGGTTATGATTGAATGTATGCTGTATGTATAATGTATGCGTGTACTTTGACAGACGGATGGATACACAGAAAGAAAAACAAGACACAGAATGGTGAATAGACTTATAAATAAAAAAAGACAGACAGACGAACAGATGGATGGATGGATAGATAGATAGACTCATGTACTGTATGGTGAAAAAAACTACAGATAAACAGAGAGTCAGACAGACTGGTAGACAGTCCATAAACAGATGGAGACAGACAGATGAGAGACAGATGTACAAGAGACAGACAGATAAATTGATGGACAAATAGATAAAGAAGCAGATAGTCAGATGGAAACACACATCTGACAGGCAGATAGATTAATGGATGGATGGATGGATGGATTGATGAACTGATGGATGAATGGTTTGGTGGACGGATGGAGAGAGACGCTCAGGTCATGTGTCCGTGTACTTCTAACCTCCGGTGTGATTAGGAATCTGCCATTGTTACTGGGAGTTCAGGCTGCTGAGACAGATTCCCAAAGCAGACGCCAGCCTGTCAGACATTGGCGTCCAGGCGAACTTGCACGTCTACCTGCAGCTCAGCCAGACGTGGCTCATCTTCTGTAAGTACAACAGATTCAACAGACCTGAAACACAAACATCAGAATTGTTTTTAACTTCGCATCGAATTGCCCAATCCGGTTCCCTCACTCACAACTTTTTATGTTTGCATTGTAGGGCGGATTTGTATAAAATGATGGCTGKATTCAAAGAGATGAAGTGCTAACACCATAACTAACATGAAATGTATTAGGGATAGAGGAATATTTGGAGCTATCATATGAAGCAATAAAGCACTGAAGTTTAACTTAAAACAAATCAGATAGCAACATTTGCTAAAAAAAAATGGTTCTGGTGTGGCTATAACAGTCTGATGCTTTTCATTTATGTGTGTATTCACTGTATTCAGTGGTGTGTCTGGTTTTAACCGAAGCATCCATAGTTTTAATGCTGGTCTTCCTAAGGAAGAGGGTGTGTATAGCCATCGCCTTGCTCAAAGAGGGCAGCAAGTAAGTCTGATATACTTCCCTTAAATATCACAATTTTAACCTCCTGAACTCTCCTGAACATTTGTGTTTTTGTTTGCAGGGCCATCAGCTACATCATGTCTGCTTTGTTCTACCCAATCGTCACCTTTCTGATGCTGGCTKTGTGTATCTCTTACTGGGCCGTTACAGCTGTGTATCCTTGTTGAATTTTGCTTGTTTGTGCACTAGACGTGAATGCAACTTTAGCCAAAAGTAAGAAGAAGGGGAAGTACCGTAATACCACCGAAGCAATTCTCCATATAAATTATCCAAATAAATGTTTGTATATAAACGCAAGTTGGTTTAACAACATAATTAAACAATTAGGAAGCCAGCCAGGCGGTGCACCAAGAACATGAATACTTTATAAACAGAAATTATTTTGTATTTATTTTAAGTATTACCAGTGTATATACAGTTAAAGATATTTAAAGTTTAGAGTGCAAATTGACAGTCGGTCTGTTGTAACATCATCCCGACCTTAACTAATTTRTTTACCATTCTGATTATTCATAGCTAAAATAGAGGAGTATAGATGATTTCCTAACACATGTTACACTTTAATTTAATAATAGACAAAATTACCTTGTTTGTCTGGTTAATTAAAACCAAAATCTAACAGTTGGCGAGCCAGCCAGGCAGTTCAATGATAATAATGTGTAACCTTATAATCTTATAAACAGCTTACAAACAGCTTTTATATTTACTTATATTAAGTATAATTTYAGTTTATGTATTTGGAAGTACAGTGGAACCTCGGATTGCGATTAACTCGGTTTACGAGTGCTCCGCAAGACGAGTAAAGATTTTTTAATAAATTTTGACTTGAAAAACGAGCATGTCTTGGTTTACGAGTGCCAAGTTTTTTGACACCGACACACACAGCAACACGCGCACACACTCTCTCRCMTTTACACCCCTCTCCCCGGCTTCACACAGACGCACACACTCTGCTCTACACAGAAAATCTGCTCTTTTCAAATAGTGGTTCATTTGTTTTGTTTTTACTTATTCTTACTTTTACTTTTTACAGCAGTGATTCCGTGAGTCTGTGCTCATGTGAGTGTCATTAGAGAGATTCCTTTTTTTCCTGTTAAAACAGTGTTTCCGTTGTGTGTGTGTGTTTGTGGTGAAACTTAAAAAGCGATATGGGGGGAGGGAGGAAGAGTTTTACTATGTAAGACGAGGTGAGGGAAGGGCCTAATTCCACACACACACACACAAATATGTGCCTGCGCGCACAAACGGAAACACTTATATGTTGGGATTTATTTTTCCTTTTTTTAAAGGTAAAGTGCAGGTTAATTTGTTTTATTTTTACTTTATATATTGTATTAATTATTTTTCTGTATTTATTTTTTTGGGCTGTGGAACGAATTCTTTGGGTTTTAATTATTTCTTATGGGAATATTTGATTTGGTTTACGAGTGTTTTGGAATATGAGCCTGCTTCCGGAACGAAGTATGCTCGTAATCCAAGGTTCCACTGTAAGATATTCAGTCAATGAAAAAATATACTTGTTTGTTAATTTTGATGCAAATAGGTTTCATACCAAATTCAATTGGCAAGCCAGTTGGGAGGATGAAGACAAGACTCATTTGCTAGAATATCTTTTCACATCTGAATAAATTTATTAGATTTTACCAAGCATAAGTATTTGCACCTTAATCAAATCCAGGTTTCTGGCATCGTCCGGTGAAGCTGTGTACAAAGTCATGTCAATGCAGCCTAACTGCAAGCACACCAACCTCACCTGCAGTCCAGATGTGAGGTGTCTTCTCTGAATTTGCATTAAATKTTAATGAAAAGAGATATGATGAGGCTTTAATACAATTTTAGTTACATAAATAAACATGCAGTATCATAAATGTCACTGATGTTTATTCCTGTGTGTTTTGTTTATGGATAGACATTTAACAGGACCAATATCACTAAGCAGTGTCCTGGAGCTCAGTGTCTATTTGCATTCTATGGCGGGGAGAGCGTGTATCACCGCTACATATTCCTCCTGCAGCTGTGCAATCTGCTGGTCTTCCTCTGGTTGGTTAATTTCACCATTGCACTGGGGCAGTGTACTCTCGCCGGAGCCTTCGCCTCCTACTACTGGGCCAAGAGGAAACCTGAAGATATCCCATCATGCCCTGTTTTTTCCTCTTTTTTCCGGGCTGTATGGTGCGTATAGTGCTGTGATATATAACATTTGTTAGATGCTAACATATATCATTTGTTAATCGCGCAAAATATTTATTACAGACGGGCTTAGTGAAATGGAAAATAGGCTAGTGTGCGGAAAAAGCAATACTGGAGTGTTGACATTTGAACTCAAAAGCCAAACTAATTTTTACTCTTACACCCCCTTCAGTGATAGTTCAGGAGCATTGCCAACGTGCAATGCCAAGATGTTGACACTAACATCTAATTAGTGTGTGTGTGTGTGTGTGTGTGTGTGGTAATAAATATTGTTTGGATTAGTGTTTTGTGGCACACTTTGTCAAACACAATATACAAAGGCTGGGTTGTGTGCTGGAATAAATTATCAGCAAATTCTTCACAATGAGCATGGATTAATTGTCTCTAAAGTACTATAGTCTACAGATGTGTTAATTAATACTCTGGTGACATGGTGTGTTGGGAAATGTAGTCCTCATCTGCCATGTGCTGTGCCACTGTGAAGCTTGCATGCTATAGACTCAGCTCTGACATTAAGTTTTTGTTAATTCAGTCCAGTTTTTTATWAAGCTTACAGTATTTGTGCACCAAAAATGTTCACGAATCTTTCAGTGGGTTTAGAAAGGGTTTGCATTGTACATGAATGATACATTTAAAAACAGTTGAGGTCCATGAACTCTATTCTAAATTGGTATTGTAGTGCAATAATGTGTCTGGTTTGCTTCTAGGTATCACACAGGGTCTCTTGCTTTTGGTTCGCTGATCCTAGCTTTTGTCCAATTCATCCGAATTATACTTGAATATCTGGACCACAAGCTTAAAGGTAAGTTTTCAGAACAATGTAGACACCTGGCATGTCACCTTGTTACAAGAAATTAATCATATCGTCAATGATGGGGTGGTGTAATAAAAAGTGGAGTTAAAATCTCCACTCTGAGTATGATTATAATGATGAAAAACTATAACCTTTATTACGTACAAAATAACATTAAACACATTTCATCAATTTACTGAAACATTACATTTTTGTGGTTTCTCCTTTATGAACCTCTCTTTATTTTCATCTCGCTATAAGTTAACACACAAAATATGGTTTGCCATTGTACCATCTGTCCTGAAAATTTCTGAAAAAAATTAAGTTACAGCTTTATCTCTTCTAACCGTTACAGACTCCTTCCATAATTGTTGCGTTAACATCTTCCACAATAGCGCTTTTTTTTTTTAATCTGTTTACAAGTTTAAGGGAATGAATATAAACTGAAATTACTGTATAATGTATTATATAAGTCTATTTGAATTATAGAAAATGATTCAGTTCATTCTGATTAATCAGAATCCACAATTAATCAGCATTTTCATATAAGGTTCTCATCGTCTCTTGTTTTATCAGTTGGTGTATCTCTGTGTTTAGGAGCCCACAACGTGTTTGCCCGCTTCCTGCTCTGCTGTTTAAAAGGCTGCTTTTGGTGTCTGGAGCGTTTTATTCGCTTCATGAACAGGAATGCGTACATCATGGTAAGACTCTCCACTGTACATTATCACTAAGCAGAAAATCAGGCTACTTTAAAAAATAATCTTTATGCCAGCTGAAACACTAACAGCATCTTGTATTTTCTATAGATTGCAATTTATGGCAAAAATTTCTGTACATCAGCTCGGGAAGCCTTCTGTTTGTTAATGAGGAACGTTGTGAGGTAAGGACGACCATGTGGTTGAGGGGAAGGATCTGCATAATGTCATATTTTGCTACCAAAAGAATGCTTCTTTGTCTGTTTATGAATGTTGGTGAATTTGACACTGTAATCAAACAGTTGGCGAGCCAGCCAGGAGTCTGTGTRCAGACACGATTTACCTACTGTAATATAAACCTTATGAATTGTTTTTCATATTTTAGCTATTAAACATCATACTGTATAATCCCTACATTTCATGATAAGCCAAACAACCTATGGTCCATTATAAAAACATGACTGTTAAACTGTTTACTGCATCTCAGTTAGCATTGCTGTCTGCTGTTCACTTCGCAGGGTAGCCGTGCTAGACAAGCTCACAGACTTCCTGCTTTTCTTAGGGAAAATTCTCATAACAGGGAGTGTTGGTGAGTCAAATGCTTTTCTCATGTCTTAATCGTAAACTGTTTTCAGTATTAATCAAAGTTTCAGTAATTTTTACAGGGGGGCGGCGGGGGTGGGCTTAAAAAAGTTCTGGCAATTGAAAAGGGTTTCATCAAGGTTTTCACCCAGTGTATTCAGCTTTCCAAAATATCCAGTAGAGACGACAGGAAAACGACACTGCAGCACTGCATGAACAATGAAAGCCTGGCAACCTGGCCTGCAGCTGTGTGTAATTCTTCAAGGCATCATTGCTTTTCCTCTCATTCTCTTTGTTTAAATGTGCATTTCATGAGAAGCACAGTGACATAAGCAGATATTAATAAAATGGACAAATAATTCACTTTGTCTTTGTAAAACACCAGCAGGGGGCACTTGAGGATTTTGCTGAATCTTACATTATTATTACTGTACTTACATTACATTATTGTGTGTGTGTGTGTGTGTGTGTGTGTGTGTGTGTGTGTGTGTGTGTGTGTGTGTGTGTGTTGATACAGGTGTTATCGCCTTCTTTTTCTTTACACACAAAATCCCCATCATTCAGGAAGAAGTTCCGGTCCTGAATAATTACTGGGTGCCTCTGCTGGTAAGAAACCGTTTGTGTTTTGTTTTTTTTTTACATTGTGTTGCACATTCTGTTGCTGTCGGTTAACATGTCTGTGCATCTCACCTGCAGACGATCGTGTTTGGGTCGTACCTGATTGCACACGGCTTCTTCAGCGTCTATGCAATGTGTGTGGACACGCTTTTCCTGTGTTTCTGTAAGTAAGAAAGTGGAATGCAGAAATACCCACTGAAAAGCAAAACGTACACTTTTGTCACTCATATCACTTATTTTATTCAAAAGAAGGTTAATGCTTTTAAATTTTTTAATTTTCATCTCTCTCTTCTTGTATCCTCCTCTTGTTGCTCCATCATGTTACGGATCCAGGCGAGGACTTGGAAAGGAACGACGGAACACCAAGCAAACCTTTCCTCATGTCTCCTGGCTTGTGCAGAATTCTGGGAAGCGTGGATCAGAGCCCGAGGAAATCCAGAACCTCGATACACCAGTGCGCTGTCAGAGAATAGCTTTACACCCCTTCCTGCTAGAGTAGCATGTTTTAACTCTTAAACTCTTTCAATCTGTAACTCTCCTCCTGCAGCTGTGAGGACGCTGGATGCTACGTCCTGTACTGTAACCCAACTCTGATGCACTAAGACTTAAAAAAAAAAAAAAAACACTGAGCATTTACTTCCATAAGAGGAGACTGAAGGTGCTATGCACTAACAGACACACACAGGCTCTGTCCAACTTTCTAACTGCCTTATTCACACACATCCGACCGTTTACAGGATTTTTAGAGACATCCAGATTGACTTATACAGGTCTGATCCTATATTCAGAGGTAGATTTTTTTGTGACTGGAATAAACAAGGATTCTTTTTACGTTTTAACTTTGAGTAATGTGTTGGACTATAACTTCATCTCAGCCTCAACACAATTATTTTATTATTAGCATAATCTCAATACATTTGTTTGTTCCCATATGAAAAAGCATTGCTGTTTTTAGAAAACAACTCTTTTGACCTATATTTAAGAAAACATTTGTTCATATGCAGTTCAAGGGAAATAATCCATGACAAGTTGGTGTAAAGTGGTGGGTATTTAGCTACCAACAACACATTGTATGTTTATAGTTACAGGGAAACCTTGGATTACGAGCATAATTCGTTCCGGAAGCAGGCTCGTATTCCAAAACACTCGTAAACCAAATCAAATATTCCCATAGGAAATAATTAAAACTCAAATAATTCGTTCCACAGCCAAAAAAAAATAAATACATAAAAATAATTAATACAATATATAAAGAAAAATAAAACAAATTAACCTGCACTTTACCTTTAAAAAAAGTAAAAAATAAATTCCAACAGATAAGTGTTTCCGTTTGTGCGCACAGGCACATAATGTATTTGTGTGTGTGTGTGTGTGTGTGTGTGTGTGTGTGGAATTAGCCCCTTCCCTCACCTCGTCTTACACAGTAAAACTCTTCCTCCCTCCCCCCACCTCGCTTTTTAAGTTTCACAACAAACACACACAATGGAAACACTGTTTTAACAGGAAAAAAAGGAATCTCTCTAATGAATCTCTCACATGAGCACAGACTAACGGAATCACTGCTGTAAAAAGTTAAAGTAAAAATAAGTAAAAGCAAATGAACCACCATTTGACAAGAATCGCGACAGAGCAGATTTTCTGTGTAGAGCAGTGTGTGTGCGTCTGTGTGAAGCCGGTGAAGGGGGTGTAAAGGCGAGAGAGTGTGTGCGCGTGTTGCTGTGTGTGTGTCGGTGTCAAAAAACTTGGCACTCGTAAACCAAGACATGCTTGTTTTTCAAGTCAAAATTTATTAAAAATCTATTAAAAATCTTTGCTCGTCTTGCGGAACACTCGTAAACCGAGTTACTCGCAACCCAAGGTTCCACTGTATGTTGAAGTCATGTAGCGTAGTTAATGTTTTCACTTGCGTTATAGCAGCGCCCTTAAATTCGCAGAAACATCAACTCTTCTGTCTTGGAGATTTTAATTTGACCTCAGAGACTGGAGACGCATTACATAAATTTTAATCTGTTTACAGATTATAAAGTATACCCATTGTCCAGTCCCTGTGAATACGCTGTTATTATAGGAACATTGACAATATAAATATAAACCTGTTATTTATATATATATATTGTCAGAGATGATATAAAAGAATTTATAACAGCTGTATAGTATTCCCATATCCCAAAATATGAGTACTAATACTATTTACATTAATACTAATTACAAAATAATAATAATAACAATAATAATAATGATATTTATTATTATTATTATTATTATTGTTGTTGTTGTTTGTTCAAAATGGATGTTTTCTAACAATAAGCTGGACCAATTTCAAATATCTGTATATATGCTATATATTTTGAATTATATATTGTTTTTCCATATAGATTTAGACATACTGTACATAAAAAAAGATGAATGGAAATAGAATCCACATATGGAAAGATTTTAGGTATTTTTGAGATTAAATCCTACAGGTTTATACCAGCACATTTTCCACAATTATGATACACTAGCGTTAGTACCCGTCGTCAAACATTTTTAGAAATAGTTAAAAAGTTAAACCTAAAAAAAAAGCTAATCAGCTTTAATGTAATCAGTGATCTTATTACTTCAGGTTGAAGCCCACAGACATGTCTGTCTRCCTGTCTGTCGGTTTTAAACTTCCCACAAGAAGAATAAACATACAATGATCCGTCCAGGTTCAGTTTTTCAAAAGTTACATACTGTACAGTACCTTTGTGTGGATTGGTTCTTTTAAGTGACACGTATAGCCTTGCCTACTTTGAGGGCAAAAGTACTGTATTCGTCCGAAAAAGACTGCTGTGAGGTAATCTGGCACAAAACTGCTCATAATGTCCGTTCTACCCAACATTTTGATTTAATTTTGGGTGCAGATTTAACTTCTTTTTTTTTTTCATGATGCTGGAAAAAAATCGACTGGACACATACAGACCTGGATTCCAGTCCTCCGATGTATAAACCGTAAAGATATCAATGAAAGAGTGAGTTCTGACCAATGTACAGACAAATCCTTTGTTTTATTTATATAGAATGTTTTTTTTATTATAAGATTAAATATAAAATATATATATATACATAACCTCTTCTATCTGCATGTCTTCCGATTGAGAAACAAATTGGCATTGCTTTTGTTACAGAAGCTCAACTTTATTTTTCTAGTGAACAAATCCCAATGAACACGTTTATGATTTTACATCTATCAGCCATAACATTAAAGCCATCAACGTCAAATCCACCTTGGGGACCTTTGTGCCATTGGGGCAGCCTTGGCCCCTTGGGGTGTGGTTCCGTAGGGCCCCTACGTAGGGTTCCGTAGGGCCCCTACGTGGTGTTTGGCACCAGGACATTAGAAGTTGATCCTTGGATGCTGTGGGTTGCAGGGTCTGGCCTCTGTGGATCTTGTTTGTCCAGCAAATGCTCAGATTGGAATTTGTGGTGTTTGGGGACTGGTTCAGCAATCTTGAACTCTTTGCCTGCTGGGCCCTGTGCGCGGTGGGCTGTGGTGCACTGGCTGTTCTGGTGCCTTTCTATCATGGCCTGCATGAACTTTATATGGGATCGGATCGAATGAGCTGGCATTTGGTTCCCGCAGGTGCAAATGAGCTTTGGGTGCCCATGATCCTGGTTTACTAGTATATAATTTAATTCACCTGGTAGTGGTGTTAGTGTTGTGGCTGATCGGTCTGTATACATATATAAATGTTTTTATATAT
>QMIH01001570.1:70443-85204 GCA_003987875.1 Clarias batrachus | reverse complement strand
TTTTTTTTTTGGCTGTGAACATGATCCTCGCCACAATTCCTAATAGCTATCTATTTAACTTTTCCTTGGTACATGTTCTAAACCCTAGGGCCATGGGTGGAGGATTCATGCACTCATGCTAGTCTCCTGATGAAAACTATAAAGCACTTGACCACCACAGTTTAGATTAAATCTGTGTGTACAAACTAATTTGTTAGAAGGCTTTACCGTTCTCCATAGCACGTTTCAGGTTGTCCAGCATGCGGTCATAGTGCACACGGCAGAGCACTCTCTCGTCCACCAGAGCGAACTCCTCTCCTGTAGACAGCTGCCGTTTGCAGGAGAAGCAGGCGAAGCAGGCCAGGTGGTAAGTGTTTCCTTTGGCTCGGCGAACCCAGTCATTGGAGTGGATGTTCCTGCCGCAGTGAGCACAGCGGGTCCCGTACTTCCTTTACCAAAAAAAATAAATWAAAGGAAAATTATTTTGGAAAAGGTCAGTTCTGCTGTACTCCAGTTGAACGTCTTTTGTACTTTAAACATATGAATATAGAATGTCTTGAAGGAAATGAGGATACATATTGCATTTTGATGACAATTCTAGCACAATTGATAATTAGAACTACACCACATTCACCACCCCCATGGCAATGGCAATACCCCAGCAACAAGAATCTCTTAATTTCTTAAATAGTGGTACATTGGGATATACTAGCAATTACCAAACACTAGATTTTTTTTACTTTTATATTTAACATTAATCATATTTTTTATCTAATCGAAAAAAGGGCATTAGTGATTATCGATTAAATGTTTAAATTATGTTAAAGATAAAATCACTGTTAAAAACAAAATAAAAAAAATAGTTGGCGGAACCCCAAGGTTTTGTCTAAAGTGGTGAGATTATTCTTGCTTATATTTCAGATTAAGTAATGCAATTGTTTGGAGCATCTACACTTGATTCTCTGAGCAAACATCACACGTTTAAAAGCAAACAAATTGAGATACAAGAACAGAACAGAAATGTAGGCTTTGGATGAACTGCATGAGATGGGGTTTGACATGGTAATGAAGAATGGAAATCTAAAAATCACACACAAGATTTATCCAAAAGATGCACCAAGTTTGCATTAATAGTGAAATGCATTCAGATTTTTCCGGAACCCGATGTTGACATTTAAAGTCAGAGTTAGGTTGGCAAACTAAATTTCACTTCTTTATACACAATATTACCAAATATGGCATCAAACAAAAGTGCACCAATAAGCTACAGAACAACAGTAGTGATGGTATCTATTATAAGAAACCATTGCTAATGATAATCAGTAAGGCAAGTTCTGACAACGTGTACTGAGATAATTCTTTTTGTAATTCTTCAAAAAAAAAAAAAAAAAAAAAGTATTATTGTATTATATTTTTAACAATATCCAACAATCTTTACATTTTTATTTTATTTATTTTTTACAAATCTGAAATGTAGCCTTATTAAAGTAACCCCATCACGCAGTGTGCACGTGACAACAACTGAACGGGAAACTCGTTTTGTTTTGGTTTTAAATGGTAAAAAAAAAAAAAAAAAATTAAGTTGTAGGATGAATTGAAAAATATATCAAACATAAAAACCGCATGTAACTGTACCTGAAGTAGTCGAGTTTACAGAAAATCTCTTTTTCTTTGATGTAGCAGCTGATGTGGCGGCCGAGTGACGTCTGACACACGCTGCACGAGAGACAGCGCACGTGCCAGCACATATCATTTACCTTTAATAGAAAAAAATTAAGGGGGCGAGAGAGAGAAAAAAACAGGTGGTAACGAGTTAGCAAAGCATTTTACCTTCAAAATATAACCTGTAAAACATTAACACACAAACAACAAAATGTGTATACAAATATAAGCCATATGTGAAGTCATAGTGCGGGTTTTCGGTTTATACAACTAGCATAAATATTAGCAGAGATAATTAAGCTAATCATTAGCACGCCAAACAAGACAGAGTAAAAKATATTTATAACAAAAATGGGTGAGCATAAAAAGTTTTCCTCGATATGTATAATCTGTTGTAATGATAATAATAATAAGGTAAATAGAAATCATGAATGTTGACCAGTTAGTCTAATAAATATTTTATATTCACGGTATAGGCTGCAACTTGCGACAAACCATATGTTTGTCCCTAGCATAAGTTTTGATTAATATGAGTGTTTAATGTATAGACAACTTTATGCTCCTCCCGTGAATTAAAACTAAGCCATCAGAGTATAACATTTTCAAACCTCAATCTGTCGAACTTTTAAGAAAGTGTACTTCTCAGCATACTTAATAACCAATGGGGGGAAAAGAACGTTTAAACAATGTTTTTTTTTTTAATTCTTTAAAAAGGTGCTCTGCGACAATGACCAGGGTTAAAAGAAAACGCACATAAAATACATAAAAACACATGTAATTAAAAAGGAGTTTAAATATACATAGTATTTCAACGGGCTTGTTACAAAGAAACGTTGTTGCTTTTTGTCTATGTTTTTTTTAATAAAAGAAAGTTTTATATATATATATATATATATATACACACGTTATTTGAGATTTGAGCGTTTTACCTTGAGCAGGTATTTGTCTACAATTTCCATGCCGCAGCTGGTGCAGATGGCTTTCTCAGTCATGGCATGAGGTGAAGAGACAGTGGGCGACGAGACAGAAGACGAAGGACACGACACTTCTTCCAAAAGATCTTGAGTTGAGCTCTGCATATATATAAAAATATATATATATATATATTTATAGATGGATATAATAATTTTTGTATGCGTACATGTTTAGTCAGGTTTGAGAAAAAAAAAAACGGCAAATAAAAATTGACATTTTCCGACATAAAAGAAATCGCTTCACAAAAGGACAAAAACTGTTTTAGTTAATTAACTAATTACCAGAACGTTCGGTTCTTGCAGGTGTGTGTGAGGCTTGCAGTTTTGTGGCATGGTGAGCAGCAGGAGAAAGTGTGCAGGCGGAGAGTTGCGCGCTCCGAACCGCCGCCCTTTTAACCTCTGCGGCCGCCCCGTTAATAACCATGACAACAACCCCGGTGCAAAAGATGCAGCTATCCCCCACCACCCTGAAATTATCACAACACGTACACACACATACACACGCGGGGCTCTTGAAGGAGTCTAAWAGCAATGAGCAGCCTTTCTCGTCCTTTCCGGATTTCGGATGAAGGATTGTGAAAAAATATAAGGCTGGTAGATCATCCTTATGCAAGAACAGGCGCATTAAGAATACTAGGCTTTTCAGTGTAGTCTGATAGCTGAAAAGCTGGGCGCCACAAAGCTGAAAGTGACGTTACCGAGAAGGGAGGAAAAATCCAATTAACGTCAATTAACGTATTTAAATAACTCAAACTAATGAATTTCACAAACTGATACTGCAGAAAAAATTTTTGTTTTTTTTTACTTCCTTCTGAAATGTCTTCGGAGCTTTTATAAGTGCCGACTTGATTGCACATCGCAAGCGTGTGGAAGGAATTTTATAACTTAACCTTTTTCGAGCAAAAGATGTTGCAATTGTTTTGTCCAATAACGTAGAATTAGAAAAATGCGTTAACCCAACTTTTGGGATGCTAAAGAAAAATGAAAAGCATACGGCTTTTATCCAGATGTTGCATTGTGGTCGGAAAGCAAAATTAACCCCATAAATTAAGACGTCAGTAGTCTATCCGAAGTTGCTCAAAACAAAATACAACAATCTAAGAATACAGCCAAACTTCACTCTGGGTGATCAGTTGAACGCCCGTGATTTCTGTGCATGTCGCAAACCTGTATCCAGATCATCAGGAGTCTGAGCTTTTTGTTTTTGTTTGTTTGAAGGTTTTTTAAACACTTACTTTGCTGTCGGTTCCCGACTTGAACTCTTCCACACCGGGGCAGGGAAGCGTCTGCTCATCTTTCCAGTACATTCTGTGAAGGTTTGCAGGTTCAGGCTGTAGCAGGTTGCTTTGTGTGGAGCATTACTGCTGCAGGTATTCCACATGTGCGTCTACACCACCATTTAACTGCAACTTTAGTTTGGGAGGAACTTTGTTCCGGGGTTTTTTCCCCCATGGCCGCACCTCCTTGGCACATTTACACACGCCTATTATTCAGAGAAGGGCAAAAAAAAACCGGGAATATACAAATGAGCCCTCCTCAATTTCGTTTAATTAACGGTAAAAAAAAAAAAAAGTAAATAAATAAAAAAATCTTTTTTTTAAAGCTGAACATTAACACTCTAGCAACCTTGAACTTGCAGAGATGTGCTAAGAACACAAGAACACTAAATAAGCTWAGATATATATTTTTCCTCCTAAAACATTAAACCTCAGGGGGAAAAAAAAACAATTGTTTCCAATTACAGTAGCAAGTGTTTGCCCGAAAATTACATATATATGAACCGAACATTAGAATTGTCGCAAAAATAAATGAAAAACTTTTGATAAGACTCTTTACAAGAGATTTATGTATATATATTTTTTTACTCCTCTTGCCTCCTGGTTAAGACAGCCAGACATTCAGAAGAAGCAGTGATTGAGTTTGTGCTCATTACAGCTGCCGCCGTTTTCAGTTCTTTAAATAAAAAATAATTCGCAAATTGGACTAACTGGTGCCATCTGAGAAAGTTCATCCCTGCTCTTTACCACCTGAGTTTGTTTAGGGTTAAACACGGAGTCATAGAGGAAATCTTTATTATAGGATAGGGAATTTCCTTAATTTATAACAACTAGTTGTCATCATATTCATATAGACTACACAAATCAATTTATATTCCTATATATTTTGACTTCGTGCTTAATCTCAGATTAAAATCGGATTAGATCTCTAAGAAATATAAATATTACTTGTCTGGGTTTAAGTATTTTATTCACCTGGCTCAATAGAGGTTAACATTTGTACTTTTTAAATACAAATGATGGGCATGTTCTGCTTTTTTGGATATAAAACATACAACATATTGTTAGGGCAATTTAATACTTGTTTGGTTAAGTATGAGCTGTTTTTAGTTTGTGAGCTCTAACAACATTGATGCCGTATGTAAACATCCTTCTAAAGGCACATCAGCTTAATTTATTTTAATATTAATGTCATAACTGCTTCTAAAAACATGTTTATGGTACTTTTGTTAAATTATTATTTTTTTGTTTTAAATTAACATTTACCACATTTAATGACTGCCTCAAATAATTATATACAATCTTTATTTTCTGTTTCACAAATATGGCTTTGATTTTGGGGCCTCAGACATGATTTAAAACATTTCTACAGTATTATTACAAGTTATTATTGGGTTTATTGGGTTTATTTTGGTTTAAGCAAACAATAAAAAAATAAATGTAGTCTTAAGTGATAGAATATGAATATTTATATGCAATGTTTATATTCTTAAAAAATAACCTTTGGTTAAACATTGCTTTGGGTTTTTCAAGGATTTCTTTTTTTAGGGCAGAGTTGTTTTTGCTTTCAGTGTTTTCTGTGTGTTATGGATGCAGCTTTGACTGGAACCAATTTTTAATGGGTTTCTTCTCTTAGCTGTGCTTTTTCCTACTTTAGAAAACCACAGGCCAGTGCAGATGATGGGCTTTAATATTGCATTTCAATGAAGAAAAAACACACGTCTCAAGGTATACATGTCAAAAGGCAGGGGGGAAAATGTTGCTTGAGGTGCATGAGCGCATAAACAAGACCAGTATTGTCTGAAGATGAGGAAAAGTAAAGCCTGTGACGTCACCGAGTTGTTTACCAGCCTGAACTCCACGGGTTTTTGTGCGCCATCCTCAGATTTCATGCTGAAGTATTGTGTTTTATCTGTCGAGATGTTGAAAGATAAATGACAGCCAGTGATGACGCTGTTTCCAAAGATGGAG
This sequence comes from Clarias batrachus, assembly GCA_003987875.1. NCBI lineage: Eukaryota > Metazoa > Chordata > Actinopteri > Siluriformes > Clariidae > Clarias > Clarias batrachus. The sequence goes on along the minus strand of QMIH01001570.1, from coordinate 79,341 downwards.
ACACCACGTCATAAGTTAATAGAAAAAGACGGGCTGTGCAAGACATTGTGGTTACATTACAGTCTGTGACATCTCATTTCACATGAGTAACTCTACACACATGGACATTTGATCAAAACCCGAACCACACACATACACCCACACATGCACACTTTATTTCATGTGAGATCATGTCTTCTGACTTTTCCTCTAAGACTTGTTTTATTCCAAGCCAGGTTTAAGTGATGTTTCTCACACCATTCCTTCATGCTGTTAACATTCTAGGTGTTTTTTTCTCCATCACTTTAATACAAAGAGACTTAAAGGATTTATTATAGTTGTGAAGGATTGTCTCAAATATGGTCCTGTCAAAGGAGCAGTTAAACCAAAATTTACACTTCAATGTACCTAAGAAATTGTTWATTTGCATTTCTGGATTTTATCTACCATTTTGCTTTGGCTAAGCAACAGAGTTTACACAATGTTTTATCCAAACAGGTTCAATGTTGAATAAATCTTTTTAGGGTAGCATCACTGATTAGTACAGTTGTTTTGTGCCTCCAGGCTTAGGGATTCAAATCTCCTTTGGTGTACATGGAGTTTGCGTGTTCTCTACCTGGAAGAAATCTGGTTTCCCCCACAGTCCAAAGACATATTGGGGTATAAGAGGAATAACACACTTCAGAGTATTCTGTATTGAAAATAAACAAACATCTTTGATTGGAACTGTAACTCTGCTTCATCACACCATCCTGTTGTTGATTATCTTCCTACAGTGTTTTATTCCTCTTATACCTCAGCAATCCAACGTTAACAACTTTTCAGTTATTTAAAAGGAAACACAAAAAAGGCCTTGACATCAATCAGATTAAAACTATTCTCCAGTGTGAAAAGCTTAGCCACCCTTGGTGGGATTTTGGTTTTCTTTTCTTTTTTTGCTCCAGACGTTCATTCATAAGGTTTTGGACGGCTGGAAGTGGGGGGGGAGTGGTTGTAGTGCATGTAACTCAACACTGAGGGTCTGGGAGGTGAGGGGTCTCAGAGCTCCACCGCTCCAACAAATGGACTTTGACAGGTCGATCTGGGGAACGCTATGGTCATGTTTCCTGAAACCTGTATTGAAGCTGAATGCCAGAGGAACAGGAAAAGAAAAAAAAAACGCTTGAATAAACGCATGGCCAAGCAGCAGTCGTCCACACTCTCCGACTGAGTCAGAGTGCTACAGTATACTGAATACACAATGCTGCCACGTCAATCTGTAATTGAGATCGCAATTAAAAAGAAAGTTGCTCTGTTGCCTTACAGCTCTCATTAATCATGTTCGCTATTAGTCAGGAATTTTCATTCAGTCATTTTGTAGGAAATTGGACTTAAAGTCTGTGATTCTTTTGAAATTTTGATATAATCATTTAGAATCTGAGTGCACCTGAGTTGAGTTTGAAAAAGCACAGATTACAGATGACATACATGTTTTGTATTCGTGGTAAACTCTTTTTTCCCCCTGTTTTAGACCATGTACTTGGTGCAAAAACGAGATCATATAATGTCAATCATCAACTGGGCAGGTTTTTATTAATCATTTAAGATAGATTTTGGTTTTGCAATAATGATCTGATTATCTGATACAGGAGGCACAGAGGCTTAGAGGTTGGCATTGTCGCATTGCACCTCCAGGGTTGAGTGTCACCTCTGGTCAGTGTGAGTAGAGTTTGCATGTTCCCCCTGTACTGGATGGGGTTCCTCCAGGTACAAGACATGCGCTGTAGGCTTATTGGGTAGTCTGTAGGCTGATAAGTATGTGCGAGCGTGTGCCCTGTGAAAGGTTGCCTCTCCATTCAGGGTGTACCCCACCTTGTGCTCTGAGTTCACCTGGATAGCCTTTAGGGCTCCATAGCTGCAAGACAGGATTAAAAGCGATTGTATAGATTTAATCTGAAGTAGATTGCATTTTCTTAATTGTATCACATGATGGATTTGCTAAATCAAAATCTGAGGTAGATTATAATATCTGTTTTATGTAGTTAGTGCTTTTTATACAGAATGCGAAGTGAGGCAGATTATATAAAAAATAAATCATTATCTGAGTTATAGTATTTGTTTATCAAGTTATCAAGTGAGATAGACAAAATAGAAAAAATAATCTGAGGTAGATTATGCATTTATTTTAGTACAATCTGAGGTATATTCTGTTATATTTTATCAGAATGTGATGTGAATGTAGATTTTTTTTACTAATTAGTCAATGTAGATATGGATATGGATATGCCCAAATATGATCTGAGGTAATTACTTTTTATAAAACCCTAATCTGAGATTATAAGGTAGATCACTACTAAGTAGAGTATGATTTTAATTCATTACATGTAGATGTGATATGTACAGTATGTAGATTATTATAATCTATAAAGGTGTTTTTTAATCATAATCTGATGTAGATTATGAAGCAGATTGCATTTTATTATTGTTTGAAGTTGTTTATGATTTTTTTTTTATGAATTATGAGTCTGCATAAACATAACCTGTGCTGCAGTGTGTGGAAGATTGTGATTTAAAAAAAAATAATTAGATATATTAGAACATATTGTAATATATATTTTATATTATGTGAAGCAGAATTTGTCCACCTGAAGAAGGATGAGGACTTTATTTCTCTTTAATCGGGTGCTTTTGCGTGTCAAGGGGCCCCAGGCGTTATATCCCATCAACATCCTTGTGGAAGAGGAAATGGAGCCGATGACAGCTTTTCTTAGAGCGGCAGCCACCAAGTCACCGCTATCATACTAGCTAAAGGAAACAGATTATTCTGACATGGAAGTTGTACCCAAAACACACCCACTTCTGCCTGTAAGCTCACCGGGCTTCCATGCTAATACAGCCTTTTGTTTCGGCGCCGCTAAGAAGTTTACCTAAAAGTGTCGACTCCTCACTTCCGGATGTTTCCTTGGATGACGTTACTAGTTTGCGTTGCTGCCACCACCTTTATTCATAAAGCCATGTAAATAATCCTGCTTTATCATCAACAACATAAATTCATACCAAGCTTTACTTTCTACTGCACCACTGGGAAGATCTTTGACCAGAGGATGCCGTCTAGACATGGAGCTTTGAAATCACTTCTGTCCCAAAGATATCATTTTAGGTTTTTCTCTAACTTGACCCTAAATCCATTTTGTTATGATCCTTGACCCATTTGCAGAGAGCTATGCTGCTCTGCTTGTTTTTCTCACTCTCTAGGGTCTCAGTGGTCCAAGCCCAGAGGAAATGGACCTGGATGTGAGTGGCAACCTTGAGATCCTTTCATCTTTCCAGCCACAAGTTACAATAATTGGTGAAAAATAATCTGAAATATTTGCTTAATTGATATAACATCAATCATTGCTCCATTACATCAACACAGAATGCACTTCAGCTAGCTAACAATAGATAATCTGACAGAAGTATGTTAAAGTTTGACTATCCTTAATGTCTAAATGTCTTGTGTATGTATTACTAATGCTAGCTATTCTCATCATTTTCATAAATGTTTGTAACCTGTAGTGATAGTGATGATTAATATATCAGTAATACAAGCTAGCTGGCTAATATACCCAACTGGAGGATAACTATGATAATGTTTAAACCATGTTCACAAATATTCATCACTGATGCAAATGGTACCTTAATCGCTAACAACAGTTGACTAACAAAAGTTAGTTACTCTGACAGGATTTTTGTATGTTTTTCCACAAATGTTTACAATCTTTACTTCTGATGGTAGTTAGTCAGCTAATACTGTACGACATGACTACTGTAAGGTCTTCTTGTAATGGACATGAATATTAATAATCCTAACTAATAATATTTGCTAGCATGAGCAAACATGACATGATAATATGCTCAATATATTTTAATTAAACTGATAACACTAGCTATTTGAATAATATACAGTTGACTAATGTGACAGAATGTTTAAGCTTTTCTTAATAAATGCTTATAATTTTCAATGTTTGCTATCTGCTAGCACAACTAACATGACAGGATTTATAAGATTTCTTTTTTATCTTCAAGACCCTCTAATATTCTTAAATATACAGTAATTGAATACTGATTAGTTTGCTAATCAACATTAAGCTAACACGATAGAATTTTGTCACATTAACAAATGTTCATAATATTCACTGCTAATGTTTGCTAGCTGCTARTTTGAGCTCACATGGTAGAATTTTGGAGGTTTTTGTTTTGTAATATTTTTAAATATACAGTAGCATAATTATATAAATGACATTAGCTAGTTGGCTAATCCAGAGTAAGCTATTTTGTACACAAGAGTAAGTACTACTGTGAGGATTTCTAAGGTGAAATTTATAAATATTCATAATCGTATTGTTTGTTGGCTTCTTGCATGTGCTACCATGACAGAATCAAGGTTGTAGTAAGTTTTCAAAATAGTTAAATTATCCCGATAATGCTAGCTAGTTGTCTGATCTACAGTGATAGGATTCCTGAGAGGATGTCTAAAGGAATAGTCATAAARATTTATAACCTTTGCTGCTAATGTTTTTGTTTTGTTTTGTTTTTAACATGGACTGTTTAATTACACTGAAAACACTGGTTGGCTAATCTACAGCTAGCAGAAAAGGATTACTGTAAGGATTTTTTAAAAGATGTCTGCTAGGTGCTGGCGTTCATAAATATAGTTATAACTATTCTGATAACACTTGCTAGTTGGCTAAGCTACAGTAACTTGACATGATGCCTGAGAGGATTTCTAAAGTAATATTCATAAATATTTATAACTTTCACTGTTAATGTTTGCAGGCTGGCAATATAGCCTACTTAACACAATATCTGAGAAAATCTCTTTAACATGCTTTAAATGCATTTGAAAGGCRTGTTTTTTCAGCAAATTCACAGGGTCAAAGGCATGACCCCTTAGTTATGTACCTCAAATGAGTTTGAAATGTGTAAAAGGTGCAAGCGTGATGGTGCGGCCCCAAGGAGAAGCATTTATACCCCCCGAAGGTGCAGTGCATTGCTTTGTTCCTGTACGCTACATACTGTATATTACTATATTACATAACAGTCCTATACAGGCTTTCCAAAGGCCAGAGCGAACATATCAGTTTCCTGAAATGAATAGCCACAAAGGAATCAATGGTGAATTAAAAAAAAATAAAACACTCTTTAAGCCTCTCTAATGCCAACGAGACACCTTTTCAGATCGTTCTTATGCAATAACAAATACTCAGACTACTCCAGCTTTGCCACAAAAAACGTTGTAACATGCCAAAGCAAACATTTTGCGAGTAATAATGGGAGTCTGGCTGTACATCATGTGTAAACGGGAACGAAATCATGTAGATAAGTGAAGTTTACACATACTTGTTCGTCTCTCCCTTCCCGACTTTGAAAGGTGCGAACATGTCACGAGCCAAAAGGCCTGAAAAGGCGTCTTTTTACGCCAAGACAAGCGTGAAGCGGCAGTGCTGACAGCCAAGCTCTCGATTATTCCAGCTGTGGCAACGTGGGAGAGAAAAGCTAAAGAGTCTACACCTGTCCGAGAATCCTGTTCACCTCACTGCGGCTGTATGGAGCTGCCGAGCACATGACATCACCAYGCCTGTAAACACACACCTGCCAACACACTCGAGTCTTCTGGGAGAGTCCCCAATTTTCCTCAAGGTATAGTTTCTTATTTAATCCAAGCAAATAGCTAGCAACCATTTAATCAACCGGGAAATCAAAGTCTAGACTTATGTATCTAGGTACTGTTACCAGGACAACCAACCACGCCCATTCAACAGCAATATCGTTGTAAGTCACGCCATTTAAGCCTGTTACTGTAGGTACTGAACAAGTTTTACATTACTTTACATAATGTTTTTTTTTTTTTTTATTTGGTACCTAAGACTCGTTCTGAAAAATGAGTCCAGTGCCAAAACATCCAATTCCAGGAAAGACCACTAGTCTCCAAAAGTGAGTCAATCCCCATAGACCACCATGTTAAAATGTCCAAGTTGACAGAAACACACATTTTAAGCCTGGTACCAACAATAGTTTTGGCCTCCATATTTCTCATTCATGATAACTGTATCAGGTAAATTTTTTATATATATAACTGGTCAGGTAAAATTACATTAAGCCATAAAGTTCTGTATAATTAGGGGTGTGGATGATTTGAGTGACAGCTGCATTGCAGTCGCAGATGGCAATGACCAAAGCTCCTACAGAAAACCTAAGGGTGATATCACACAGGGTTTGTCATGCCTTTCTTTTTGGTCTTAATATTCAATTTCAGCTTTTTAGCTTTCTGAATGAAAAACCGTAAAGACTCATATTCTGTAAAAAAAAAAATTTTTTTTTTTAAAAAGGAAAAAGTTGACATTTCGTGGCTAATGCAATGACATTGTTTCATCATAAGTTAGGTCTTTCGCTTGGTGTCGCTAACAAAACCAGTAGGGTTCCATCATAAGGTGCTTGGACCCATAAAAATTTGAAGGGGGAAAAAGYGGAACGTGTGAATGAATATTTTTGCTTGAATCCTAAGACGTTTCTAGCAAACCAAGTACGGGTTTTGGCTGAAAGTTCTTAAAGTTTATTTTTATTATTTGGCTTGTAAATGTTTGCTTATCACAGAAAAACGAAATCTAAAACACGTAGTTAAAAAAAACAGCGTCAAKATTATTTCCACCTGTTAACCTTTACGGTAAACAGAGCGCCCATATCGTGAAACATCATAAAGAACACTGATTTAAACTGTCATTGACTTGACAAGTGGGATAAGGCACGTGTGTGCTTAACCAGCATTGCTTGACCTGGCGACCTGTTGCAAACGTCTTATCTACTAAATCAAGCAAAGYCCAGAGTCTTTATTTACTTAAATGAACAGCTTGAATAACTGCGTACTATTTCTTTTSAATAAATCCCTACAGCATTTAATGTTTTGATATACTGTACATTCCCCAAAGACACATTTTGAATTTGTTCCTTTCTCCACATCTCATGTCAACAGTGACGACTCGAACCCTTTAAGAACCCTCCAGAGAATCCTTGTATGGGTTAAATGATTTAACCCTTTTTACAATGAGTAGGTTTCTTCTTCCTCTTTTTTTTAATCCAATTCATCCAAAGACAGTCATAAAAGCCTTTTCAAACAAGGAAAACCAATCTTCCAGGGATCGGGACTAGTCAGAGCGGGTGAGTGAGCGAGTGAGACTCTCAAGCTGATGCTCGCTCTTCATCTCTTCATGCTGGGCCTCTAATTATTTCATGGTGTAGCAGGAAATCCTACCAGGCCTACATAAACAGTGCTGGGAAAGAGAGGGGGGGGGGTATACCTCTGTACCAGAACGCTGGTGACATCTGACATGCAAGTGCCCCCCCCCTCCTATATCCGCTAAGCTACTGCCCCAAACACGCACCAAAACCCAGAACACCGGCCCTCTCCTTCTTTCCTTTCAGAGGTTAAGATACTCGAGTCTTTAAGTGGTCGAGGTTTAAGAGGTCGAGGCTTTTGTGATGCTGAGCTCTGAAGTGCGAGCCTGTTTTAATGTCAGCCAGACGACAAGGCGCAATTTGGTGTTGTTCTTAAATGCGTCGATGCTCTTTTCTTTTTTTAACTGAAAAACGCAAATCTTGGGAAATTAGACATTGTTAAACAATATCTGTCTGTCGCCTACAGTATATTCCACTGATCGTGTAAATTCATAGCAAAACAAACAGTTTGTCTTGTGACTTGCTTGTTTTCTTTTTWCTTGCCACTGATTTCGACCTATAAATATCATTTCAAAATCAAAAGTTTTAAACATTTAAACAGACATGCAGTGCTTTGTGATGAAATAAGTTCAAATATGTCCAATCACATTCCAGATGCCTATGTCAAGGGAGAGACAAAAGACAGGCTGGTGAGACAATGATTGTTTATAGATGCTCACATGAATTGAAACAATTGTTGTCAGAATTCCCAGAGTATAGGAGCTGATATGAGAAATAAACTCACCTTCATCTCACCMGGTCATTTTTCCTTTAACAGCATGACCTAGAGTTTTTTCTTCTTCTTCTTAATCTTTAATTATAATCAGTGAATAAAGTGACTGTTTATAGAAGCTCAACAAAAAAAAAATCAAAGCAGGGACTTTGAACTTTTTTTTAACAAGTGTTTAACAAGATCATACATAATTATAAAAGCATAAAATTGGCAAATTAATCAATTAAAACAATGCGATTGTTGCCTCTGGTCGTTGTTGATTATTTTCCTTTAACAGCATAACATAAAATGTTTTAGTCTTTGAATATTAGGAATGAAAAAAGCAAACAAGTTTCCAGTCATACATCGGATGTATGTAATGATTGTATTTTCTGTATTAGGTATTTATTAAAAAGCTAGTGACTTACAGCGAATGCCTGTATTTTTTTTTTTTGTTTAATTATTCCCCAATATTTAATAAGTAAATCTGATTTGAGTTTTATGGAATTAAAGTAGCTCAGACATTGTAAGATTTCCACTCCTGGCAGCCACAAGTACAAATGACACCTCATGAACTTTCTGCAGAAACCAGCATCCTTACATGCTGTATGTTTTCCTAACGGGCGGCTCAGACACACACACACACACAGCTGACACAGGGGCAAGGTGAAGCACGCTATTACCCCAGTGCCAAAACTATCACTTCCAGACGTGCCACAATTCAGACTTTTGCTAGATGTAGACAGCGGAGAAATTTGATTGACAGCCACTTCAGACGTCTGTAGTTTTTTGGACATACATATATATCACTGAATACGTCTCGTCTGGAGATCATCAAATATAGACATTGTATAGAAGTTAGACAAACAAATGGATTTCTTTATGGGAAAACTGTCTAGTCTTTATTTATAATTTTTTACCCGAGGCATCAAATGAGCTCATATCAGCTGTAACACACACACACACACACACAC
>QMIH01001570.1:30344-49663 GCA_003987875.1 Clarias batrachus | reverse complement strand
ATCTTTCATTTGTTCATTTTATCAGTTGATCAGTAATTTTTCAGATTATATTCTTTTCTAGTTCATTTGTTGTTTGATTTCTTTTTAAATAATTAATCCTTTGCTTGTTAAATTTATTTTCACATTCGCTTTTTAAACTATTCGGTTATTTTCACATTTTTACACACTCTTTCATTATTCACAACACAGTCACGTGTGATTTTTACACATAACAGATTTATTTTTCACAGGGCTTAACATAAAATGCACATCGTTCACATATGATTCATAGGATCATTCATGAAGGAGATCAGATGAATGACAGTCATAAATCAAAATGTTGCTTGAGTTCAATTTACATCCATTATCACATGTATGGATTGTAAAGGAAGAATTTTTGGATTAAAACCCAGCGCTTCAATTTTTCAACATGTTTACATTTTTTCAGCACCTATTTATTGAGGAATAAARATTCAACTTTTATTCTTGAACCTAAGGAAGACCAAAGAAGAATGTTATGGGAACCCTTATAGCTACCWGTGGCAGGTGTTTGATGCCGAGATTAACGCTGTGAACATTGTTTACTTTCTACAAAACAATGATGAWCCAAAAACTAATATTCAGTACGATTATTTTCAGTAATACATTTACAGTTGCATATAAAACATTCACTGTTTGACATCAGTGTTTTACTTCATCCTGATCATACTGTAGATGAGTCACTTCCTCCTCAGACATAAAACACACACACACACACACACAGTGCTCCAGCTTTTGACAAAATCACCCGCGGATAATTTCATCATCATTAACATTAACACGCTTTGAGAAATTGTTTATTTAGCTTATTCTCAAATTCCCCCTTTAAACCCTTAAAGCCTCTTAAAGAGATCTGTGCTGAGTGAAAGTGCATTAACGCCCTCTAGTGGTGAATTACTGAACACAATACAACTCAACATTCAACTCACATCAATTTTATTTCATTTATGTTGCACCTTGAATATTAGACATCGTCATAAAGCAGCCGCATGTAGATTTAGATCACTAASGAGCAAACCGATGGCAGCAATGATGAGGAACAATAATGACATGTACAATGGCACGTACAGTACAGGTCCTTAAACTCAGCTACTGTACATCACTCTTGTCCAAGACTCTTGGCGTTTCAGTCGTGCTTTTTCTGTACTTTTCTGGAGCAGGGGTCGCTCAGTGCTTAAGGCATTGGACTACGATTCGGAAGGTCCCAGGTTCAAATCCCACCTCCACCAAGTTGTCCCTGTTGGGCCCTTGAGCAAGGCCCTTAACCTCAACTGCTCAGATGTATAATGAGATAAAAAATGTAAGTCGCTCTGGATAAGAGTGTCTGCCAAATGCCTAGATGTAAATGTAATGTAAATGTACCTTCATGTGATATATTCTAACAAATTACATTGGATCCGTATTTCAGTATATAAACAAACTAGCAGCTTAATTTAATCAACATTAGTGGAATTTAGCTTACATTTATTTCAATGGCCTTTGTTCTGGAAGCTTCACAGTTACATCCTCTCATCTGCATCCCATGAGGTCCCAATGTGCAGCTTCTGTTTCAACCAGATGCCCTGTGATCATTCCTGGCAAGCTCAAATATCAACACAAAAAAAAGGAAAGGAAATGATAGTGTTTTCTATACATTTCTATATATCATAGATTCTATATATCAGCTACATTCCTGTTCTCATGAAAGAAAACGAACAGCCACAACATGGCATTGATGCCAAAAAGTCTCACCTATAGTAAGTGAACGAGTGAATTTTTAAATAGGATCATATAACATATATCCATATAAGGATGTACTTTTGTACATTTATACATAGTGTATGTACATATATACTTAACGCTTCTTATCTTCCGATCCATGGTTCGTTTTTTTTTTTTGTAAATATTCATACACATTTATATTTCTGTCAGATGAAAAGAAACACATTTACTAAATACAATTTCAGGCCCTTTTATGTTTTAGTGCTTGACCAATTTAGATTTTAAATAAAAAGACATAAACCTGAAAAAGTGTATTATTCTAAAATGCGATACGAATCTGRCATGGTTACGGACACTACAGTTTTTTTTTGTTTGTTTTTTGCTTTTTAAGCTTTAACCAAAAACCGATTTTATGCAACAATTTTACAGGTCACGTGCTTCTAGAAGATTACACCGATTTTTAATATGTAAAATGTGCATTTTAAATTATTAAATTTAAATTTTATTTGTCACATACACTATCCTACACAGTAYGATATGCAGTGAAATGTTTAGGCAACTGCCCTGACCTTAGAACAAGAAAGAAAAAAGAAAAGAAATCTAAGAAGGAATAAGAAGAATATCTATAAAGGAAATAAATACTTGAACAAAAGTAAATTTGAGAAAAATATATATAAGTAAAAATTGACTAAGAGAATAAAATACAATCAAATATTAAAATATTAAAATTTTACCGCGAGACAGTGTAACGCTGAAAAATGGACATTTCTGGGRCTCATATAAAATCATCTCTCCAAAACATTTACATTATGGCTTTTGGCAGACGTCCTCACCTAGAGCAGCTTACATTTCTATTTCTTTATATATCTGAGCAGTTCAGGGTTATATCTTGTTCAAGGGCCCAACACTGGCAACATTCAACTGCTCGACACAGTTAAAGTTAACAACCTGAAATTTTTAGAAAAGCAGAATCGGTAACTTCCATGTTGCATAAACTTCAGAAGTAGCTTCTTCGGCGCAGACACATTTTCTGTATTATATGTATAACACGAAAAAAAAATTGAATCAGCACCAATACTGTGTTTTACCCGTATACATGTTATAATCGCATGCAGATGGGCGGGGCAATGCTCTGTCAATCTCATGTATGTGGAAGAAGGCAGAAGGGACATTCCTTTCTGACTGTGGTCTGTTCCATGCGCTTACRTATCCTGATCTCTTTGACTCCCAGTACGGCGACGCCATCCCAGTTAACCCTAACCTTCATCTCGGCACCAGCTTTTAAAACATAAACACGTTTCGGCTGAATTTCGTGTCCATCACATGTGGCCTGTCTCACCACAGCACACAAACATCGCCAGCTGTGCGCGATCAAATCCACAAACTTCACCTGTGTACACTTCTGGGACACAATTCATCACTAGCCTCACATGGACTTGCTAATGAGCCACATCCTCCAAATGAGCCAGCGCTGGCCTGACGCTGTAAGAGTAATGATCTCTAATCCCGAGGAAATGGGATTCCAAACCGCGGTCCAGCATCAGGGGCGAGCGCGTGGCAGAGACCGACAACGTGTCCCGCGTCTCCCATCTAAACAGTCATGTTCACTTTGGAAGAAACATCTTAATTTGAAACAGATACAGGCTGCATGGGAGATTAAAGTGGATTTTTTTTTTTGAAAAAACGTGTGTGCTTAATTAAAGATCAGGCAACCCTCGTTATCAGTAACGAGTAAACACGCCAGATAAAAAGAAAGATGGGAAAGCTGCATTTATTTAAATTAATGGTTATGAAAATGAAACACATGTAATTCAAGATGCTGCTTTTCATACGATTCATAGGAAATGAACCACTCAGTGTCACACTGTTAAAGGAAAGCAACCAATAACAGTGCGGTGTGATGAAATATTTTTGTGACTTTAATTTTTTTAATTCGCCTTTTTTATTATTTATTTAAAAAGCAACCCGTTATACTTTTTATCTATTTATGGGTACATTTAAAGTTTTCATTTACTGTATAGACCTTTTTACATCTGACATCACAACATCTGTCCAGCACGGTCACGCCCACTTCTGTACGGCCAAAGGAACGTTACGTCTTTCGTGGCTAACTAGGTTCTAACGTATCATTGAATCCCAGATCATTGAGTACCAGAGAAAGCTTGGGCACTTTGTAGGGTGTAGAATCCCTTGTTCCACACACCAAGTAGTGTCCTTCGTCAGGGATTCTACACCCTACATAGTGCACGAGCTTCTTCTTCTACGCTATTTGGGATTAAAACCCTGGAAGAGTTTATTAGAAAGCTTAACATGTCAGTATTTAATCAGTATAGTTAGCGTTTCCTCCACATCATTTCATTAAGCGTAAAGCACAGTATTCCACATCATCTCGCGTCTAAATGAGATCACGCTAGTAAATCCAATTAAACCCACATATTYAATATCACAAATTTGTACAGCATCTGATGTAGTCACATGATGATAAATCAAATTTCTGCAAATGAATGCATATGAAAATAATCGGCAGAATAGAAGGTATCGATTGCTCGGTTACGCTTTTATCAGTGTGACAAACATCAGGTAATCTGCTACAGTAGGTACTCGGGTAATCATCATCAAATCTTTCTGGTAGTTCTCTGGCTCCAAAATACACCTTGAACGTAATTATTATTATGAAAACACAGTAGCCTATATAATATTAGGTAAGGGTGTTTCTGCTGTATGCTGATGTGACTGACATCACGATAGTCACATGTCTGCAAAAAGTCATTTTAAACAGTTATTCTTTCATCTTGTTCCAGGTTTATCTCTGAAACTGGAGACTCCTTCCATAATTGTCCAATAAATGTTTCCTTGYAGAAAACGTAAAATATTAAATATATTATACAGTATAAGGCTGTGATTTACCTTGAAGGTGGAACCAACGTTTTAAACCAATACAGGTTAAGCTCATGTTGAATCTACTAGTTTCTTTTTAAAAATTAATCAATAAATGAATTAATAAATAAATAAACAAACAAACACAAAGAGCCAGAATGTAAAAAGCATCATGAATGGATGTATGATTTATTTTATTTTTTGGCATTTCATGCAAGATTCAGTCCCAAGAATGCTATAAGGCACATCAGTGTCATAGCACAGAGACGCTTTCAGTTTGGTTTTTAAATCAGCCGGTGCCAAGAGGAATCATAAATTAAGGTTRAGTGAGGTTTAATGTCTATTTATTTTATAGTTTGATTTAATTACATGTCTTTTCTTAATAAATTTTAATTGTTTGTATACGGAAAAATATGGTTGTTAAACAAAATTGGTAATATTTTTGGCYGGCTGAAACGGATTACCTGCATTTACATTATTTCCTATGGGAACATGCGTTTCACAATACGATGAGTTTCACCATAAGAACTCGCCTCCGAAACCAATTAAATTCGTATTCCGAGGTACCGCTGTACTAATACTGTGCATGAATACTACTTCACTTTAAAATGTAGTCATGAGAATAGTTTTTATTTGTACCCTTTTGTACAAAACACTGACCGTGCCATAGCAACTTCATAAACATTTTTTTTAGGAAATTCTCTTTTTTTAAATAAAAAAAAAAAAATAGGCAGTTCAAGTTAAAGAGCCTCATTCCAGCCACACGGAGTGCTGCGACGGCTCTAAAAGAACAAACTCAGTCCACACTCCAGCTCGTCGCTGTGCTCAGTGTCGCTCTGCTGTCTGACGCTATAGTCTGATCCTGCTTCATCCCGCTCTTCTCTCCTCTTCCTCCTCCTTCTGTACACAGCTTTCTCTTCGGACTCTGCGTCCTCGATGCACCTTTTACCCTCCTCGGGTTCCAGAGCAGATCTCAGACAGTCATAGAACCTGAGGCAGACAAGAACATCATCTAATCTTAACCTGATAAAACWAATATCATTTTACAAATAAAAGGTTTCATGTTTCRAGAATTSTTTTAACCTTCCTTAAGCTTGATTRTTCACATTTGCAGTATYTTTCATTATTATGTGCCGTTATGTCCATGACACCATTATATCCGACTGTAGGCTATAGTTTATAAACAAAAGCCTGATATACAGYACATCAGTGTTGCTGAATTCTGATTGGTCAGGAGATGATGTTAGTAAACTGCATAGAGTGCAAAGGCAACAACAGGGTAATAGTGTTATACCTTTCGATCCTCTTGAGGTTTTCGTCCATTTTATTATTTGCGACTCCGACAAGAAAAGCGATATACTCTTCGGAGACGAGGACTTTCCCCTCGTGGCCGAGAGGAACTTCGAGACAGTGGGTGCTGCGCACAGCCTGCGTTTAATTCATCAGATAATTTATTTCAATACATTTCCACTGTACCATAATGAAGCATTAATGAAAAGTTCAAGTGGAAGCTACTGTATAAACGTGAGCAAAACTTTAAAGGTATAGAGGAGCTCTTTATTTCATTATCACAATTTTATTTCCTCTGTACATCCATTACTCTGTCCACCTAAGCCCCGCCCCTTAGAGTTTAAATGTGGAATTAAGTAGCGTTCGTGATATAAAGATCTGAGTGTAAACCCAAGAAGCCAAGACATCTAAATAATTAATATAAAATAATATTAAGTATGTATTTAAGTTTGAAAAGGCTCACYATAATGATTTTGCCTTTCTTTCCCACGGTCACTCCCGAGTTCCTGAACCCTGAATTTATGGCCACAGCATGCTAAAGAGAGAAAATAAAAATATTTTATTGTACTAAAATATTTTAAWTATCTTAATAATGGACCTTCAAGTTTGTTATTGAATTTTTTTCTACACTGGTACCAGGAGTTGTGCGTCCTCTAGCCGTTTGCACTGCACGTGAAGAACACAGGGTTCAAACTTAAAGACGGCGTCTCCAGAAGATTTCAGCAAACCAGTCGTCTAAGGAGATGAGAAAAAAAAACAATTTTAAGTAAGGTCTTTGATCTGTTTTAAAGTCCAGTCTTTATGCTCCCTAGCAAAGTAAAGCCTTTTTTTTTCTTGTGAGTTGGACAGCTGTTAAGTCCCAATCCTGTGAGTTCTCATCACATTGTGTGTGTGAAGGTTTTGATATGTTCTTAATATACTCTTAATTGGACAATGAAACTGAAACTCTGACCAGTTTAGAGTTGGAGGTTTCATTTCTAAATCTTCATTGATTGCACATTCCGCCAGTAAGAGCAGAGTGTGAGGGTTTAMTTAGCAGCGTAATAGCACAGTTTTGCATATCAGAGTTACAGGACAAATTGGTGGTGCGCGTCTCGCTGGCGCATCCGTGACCAAGACAACAAGTCTCTGTGATGTATCAAGAGCGACGGCATCCAGGGTAACGTCAGCATGCCACCAAGAAGGACGAACCACATCCAACAGGAGTAACTGTGGATGCAAGAGGAAGCCGTCTGAAAGGGATGTCCGGGTGCTAAGCCGCATTGTATCCAAAAAACATAAAACCACAGCTGCCCAACTCACTGCAGAATTAAATGTGCACCTCAACTCTCCTGTTTCCACCAATACTGTTCATCGGGAGCATCACAGGGTCGATGTACATGGCTTGGCTGCTACGGCCAAACCTTCGGTCACCCAGCGTACCACCCAGACTCTTGCATGCCCAGAGTGAAGCATGGGCGTGGATCAGTGATGGTTTGGGAATGGGCAACCAGTGATGGTTATCATGGCATTCCCGCGGCCCAATACTTGTGCTAGATGGGGGCGTCACTGCGAAGGTCTACCGAACCATTCTGGAGGACCATGTGCAACCAATGGTTAAAGCATTGTATCCGGAATTGTATGTATCAGGATGATGATGCACCAATACACACAGCATGACTGGTGACAGAGTGGTTTGATAAACATGAAAATGAAGTTGAACATCTCCCATGGCCTGCACAGTCACCAGATCTAAATATTAATGAGCCACTTTGTGGTGTTTTGGAGGAACGAGTCAGAAAACGTTTTCCTCCACCAGCATCACATAGTGACCTGGACACTATTCTGCAAGAAGAACGACTCAAAAACCCTCTGGCCACCGTGCAGGACTTGATTCTGTCATTGTCATTACGAACTGATGCTGTATTGGCCGCAAAAGGAGGCTTTACACCATACTAATGGATTATTGTGGTCTAAAACCAGGAGTTTCAGTTTCATTGTCCAACCCCCTGTAGTTCTTAACCCAGTTCCAGTAACTTGACATCTCCTCAGTAGTTTTCTTTGCTTGGCGCAGCCCTTCTGAAATGGTAACTTGTTTTCTGGCCAGACCGATAAAATCTATGATAATTTGATTTTAAAAAATCTATGAAATTTTGATGAAATCATAAAACTAACAAAAAAAAGATCTTACCACATCATCCTTTGTGCACTTGTTATGAGTGACGAAGAGCCAGGAACAGTTCTGCTTTTGCACATCAACACAATCTGACAGCTGTCACAACACAACAACAACACAACACACACTTAATCTCTTAATTGCCTGACTGATTGATTCTTTAACTAACCAATCAAAAAGCATGTGAGAATGAATATCCTGATCCAGATGTTTTGCAGTGTATTATCACACTTTACCCCGTCAATCAGGATGATTCTTCCAGAACACGAGCTTGTGGTGAAATAATTATCGGAATTGTTTAGTAAACAGACCACAGAGCTAATGTGCTCATCTATACTGCCTTTTTTACTCAAGTCCAGCTTGTTCAGACATTGCTTCTTCCACTGTTTAAACGTGTTTTCTCCTTCCATAATGTAAAAGCACCGAGTAATAATAATAATTATCGTCATGAACCTCTTTATTCAGCCATTTCTATRTAATATATAATGATTATTTCATTGTGCTTGCATGCTAGCCGTGGGTTTAAATGAGTTGCTAAAAAAAAAAACACTTCCGGTGAATCACAACTCCTGAGATCCGATTCAGAATTCAATACAAAAATGAATCGACTCTTCACCGTTTCGGTACATGACTCTTTCCTGTTAAATGTACTAATTTTTCATCGTGGTTCTTACACATTTACTGAGATTAAAGCTGTTATGAATCCCACACTCCTTACATGACTCAAAACAAATCTTTCAAATCTACTATTTATGAGTGGGATATCGTAATGTTCTTCACACAATATGTCATGTTTTTGTTGGGAGAGTCAATCGACTTAGCTCATTAGTAGTGTATTCTGCACTTAAAGAATATTACTATTATGTTCTTCTCAGTCCTGTCGTGTGTTTTCCGACGATAGAAGCAAGAAACCTATATTGTGCCGATGCGAATCGACTCGTAGATTCAAAGTGTCGAAGCCGCGCTCCTGTAATACGATCCAGAATCAGACCCGACTTCGGCACAGCCTGGCTGACAGTCCTTATGGCCAATCAGATCGCGAGTTTGAGTCTCTTAACCAATTGTAGCGCAGAAAGGCGGGAGTTTTGGTGGGGAAAAAAAGGTACGGTATGGTAGCCGAGGTGTGTCATATGGCAGATGCGGAAGTATTTGCCGAATCGCGAAAAGCATGGTTCAAAGTCTAAAATAAATGTTGTGTGTTTGCATCTTGGTGAGTTTCTCAATACAAGTGTTTGCAAGTGTTTAATTCAGATGCACGTTTTAAGCTTATAATCTGATGCATTATACAGTATCTAGCATGCTTGTGTCGTTTTAAAGCATGTCTATTATTAGAACATCTGTAGCTATAAAAGCTGTTTATTTAAGTGTAATAAGATCTAAGCACTATTTTAATATACAATAACATGCAAAGGGACAAAAATATGATTTTGTTATATGCATTCAGCATCCTGTCTGATTTCAATGTGGTAAAGTATTGGGACCCTTGCTATTTTTGATATCTCTCACCACATTCCTTATAAGTTCCCTCTGGTTCTGGTATGTTCTGTTATGAGGAGCGTTTTAACATGAAATAAGGTAAATTATTAATAAAATGCATGGGGTATTGGTGGTAGGTTTCTTGCCTGCTGTGCAGAAGGTCCGGGTTCGTGTTCCCACCCAGTGCCCAAACCCCAGCCACTGGAGCATGTTACAGAACATTCTGGATTAGAAACCGTACCACACTCAATAGAAAGTATTGTAAATGTTAAAAAATTAAATAACAGTGTTGACATATGATTCTGTGACAGGTCTGAAAGAACTAAAATGGCAACATTAAAAGTAATGAAAGCCATACGAGTATCCGAGTTTGGAGCTCCTTCTGTTCTGAAGTTCTGCTCCGACTTACCGGTCCCTGCTCCAGGACCCAAACAGGTAAAACTGGTTACATTCGGTTTTGTTAAACATACCGCAGACTGACTGTATTTACAGTTTCCTCGTTTGAGTTACAGGTGCTCATTCGAGTGCACGCGTGTGGCGTGAATCCAGTGGAGACGTATATCCGTTCCGGTGCCTATGCCCGTAAACCCAGCCTCCCGTACACTCCTGGATCTGATGTCGGTGGCGTGGTGGAGGCTGTAGGAGATGGAGTTCGCTTCCTGAAGGTGACACCTCTTTTATTTTTTACCCACAGTTTACACACATTGCATGAGGAAAAGTGTGTTATTACATGTGAAGTGTCTGTGGAGTAAACCTATGATACACTTTTGGTTTCATACTAATGCCTGAAGCTCTTGTAGCTGAATGAACACAACTCCATACAGACACATTGCAACTTTTAGTGGAAAGCCTTCGCAGAAAAGAAGAGTGGCGCTCATTATAACAGGAAAWGGGAAATCGATATGGAGCGAGAAGCTCAACGAGGACATGGGTGTGACGGTGATGGCGAAGGGTGCACATACTTTTGAATATTAGGAGCATCCACTATATGATGGAGGCACTGGTGGCTCATGCAGAATGCCCGGGGTTCAGTTCCCATCCAAACTCCCGCCACTGGATGCTGTGCCGGTCCCAAGCTCCGATCAAATGGGAGGGTTTAGTCAGGAAGTCCATCCGGCGTAAAACCCTCGGGTGCAGCTACACAACTCGCACACAATACTCAACTCCTAGAGTCAGGGAATGCTAATGATGAGAGAGACTCCTGAGTGCATATGCGGTTGTATTGAGTGTATCTCTGTCTGGCGTCTCCTTCCAGGCGGGTGACCGCGTGTATACCGTCAGCACCGAGACAGGAGGATAYGCCGAATACACAGTGGCTTCAGAGGAGTCTGTTCACAAACTGCCCGAATCTCTGAGTTACAAGCAGGGRGCTGCTGTGGGAATCCCGTACTTCACCGCGTACAGGGCTTTGTTTCACAAGTAAGCGTGACCKCTGGGCTTTTCTGTCCCCTCTGCATGCATCTGTGTCTGTCTTCGAGAGTCAGTGTGTATGTTTTGTCTCTTAAAGGGCACATGCTAAAGCAGGAGAGACCGTCCTGGTCCATGGAGCGAGTGGAGGGGTAAGAACAAGAAGTCAGTGTTACCGTGACAGAGTTAACCAGAGGAACGCGCAGAAAAATAACGTTTCTGTTCCATATAAATCAGCATCTSAGAAKAGTTTTAGGACTTTCTCGTTTTATTATTATTATTATTATTATTATTATTATTAGGGCCCAAGCATTATAGGGTGCGCAGGACCCTCTTTGTTTCCTAAGGATTTTTTTTTTCCTACTATTTTTGGCTTTTTGTGGATCTTAACATGCGCAGAAATTCATGAATAATTATTTTATTTATGTCATTATTAAAAATGGAATGTGGTCATTYATAAGAAAAGAAAATTAATATACATTTTATGCAAGACATATAAATTGTGTATACTGTATATTCCTTATAAGTTTAGGAAATTAGAAAATTCTGCATTTTGACAACAATTTATCAACACTTTTGCAGAATAAAATGAAATAAAATGAGATTAGACTAGAATAAAAATAAAAACTGACCCTCAGTGTGTGGCCGAACATTATTTGAGGTGTGTTACACTCTTATACGCTCACTCCAGTCTTGGTGTTTGTTTGTGTGTAGGTTGCTTGCATGTTCTCTTGATTTCTTTGGTGTGTTAGCAAGTCTGTGTGTTTGTGATGTGAGGTCGGAGTCGCGGCGTGTCAGCTGGCTCGAGCGTTCGGGCTGAAGGTTCTGGGTACGGCTGGTACCCCTGAGGGCATGAAGCTGGCGCTCAGTAACGGAGCCCACATGGCCTTTAACCACAGAGAAAAGGACTACATGGAGAAAATCCAGGTTTGTTCCACTGCTGCTGTAACTGTGATGTGTGTAGCAGAGGGATTAGTACACACCAGCGTCTGTGCTTTTTAGGAAGCGACTGAAGGCCACGGCGTGAACGTGATCGTTGAGATGCTGTCGAACGTGAACCTGAGCAGCGACCTGAAGCTGCTGGCGCACGACGGCAGAGTGACGGTAAAGAGCTCGGATTTCTCTTTATATGTTCAGCGCTTCCTTCCTAACTTCCTGCTGTTATTCTGATGATCTTTCAGGTTGTAGGATGCAGAGGTTCCATCGAGATTAACCCCAGAGACATGATGTTTAAGGAGTCGGTTATCGTCGGTGTGGCTTTGTTCTCTGCCACAAAGGTAAAGTGGAGCTGTTTGTCTGTGTCATTTAAAAAGCTTAAGATCTACTTCAGAAAGTAGAGACTGAAAGCCTTAGCTACAAATACAATAATCTAATCATGCAGAGTTTTCGCTTAGCTTAGCCTTTGAGCAGTAATCAGAGTGGTAGTGCAGGACTGTACAATCTAACCACATGCAGTATTAGCCTTGAGGATCCTTGGTTTCATCCTCCACTGAGACTTACAGATACAAAGCCCACACTTTTCAGGACTAACACATACAGAAGCCACGCCTCTTTCTCTATGACTGACACATGCAGAAGCCACGCCTCCTTCCTTGAGACTGACAGATAAAGAAGCCACACCGCCTTCCTTGAGACTGACACATACAGAAGCCACACCTCTTTCTCTATGACTGACACATGCAGAAGCCACGCCTCCTTCCTTGAGACTGACAGATACAGAAGCCACACCTCCTTCCCTGAGACTGACACATGCAGAAGCCACGCCTCCTTCCTTGAGACTGACAGATACAGAAGCCACGCCTCCTTCCCTGAGACTGACACATGCAGAAGCCACGCCTCCTTCCTTGAGACTGACAGATACAGAAGCCACACCTCCTTCCCTGAGACTGACACATGCAGAAGCCACGCCTCCTTTTCTAAAACTAAGACACAAAAGCCACGCCTCCTTTCCTAAACCTGACAGATACAGAAGCCACGCCCCCTTTCCGTTAAAATTGACAGATACAGAAGCCACGCCTCCTTTTCTAAAACTAAGACACTGAAGCCACGCCTCCTTTCCTAAACCTGACAGAAACCAAAGCCACGCCCCTTTCCGTTAAAACTGACACATACAGAAGCCACGCCTCTTTTCCTAAACCTGACAGACACAGAAGCCACATCTTCTTCACTACGACTGACAGATACAGAAGCCACGCCTCATCCCTCTAAAACAGACAGATACTGAAGCCACGCCTCCTTTACATCCATTTTCATTTGAAAACATTTTACTGTTTTTATATTTTGGTGATTTGGACATTTTCAACATGCTGACACATGTTATATAATTTTACCATCTTGTTTTATTTCTTCCTTGTGTGTGTGTGGTGTGTGTGTGGTGTGTGTGAAGGAGGAGATGGCGGAGGCGGCCGCGACGCTGTTTGCAGGAATGGAGGCCGGGTGGCTCAGACCCGTGATCGGTCCGGAGTACTCACTCGATAAAGTTGCTCAAGCCCATGAGGACATCATTCACAGCTCCGGGGCTTCTGGGAAAATGATCCTGATTATGTGAAACGTAATAATAAAACCCTGTCGTTTGTCTGTGTTTTTGTTTTTCGGTCAAGTGGAATCGCAAGTTGGTAAAGTATAGCTAGCTGAGTTAATTAATCGCGGCTAGTAGCTTAATTGATGTTTTTATGAATTTGAGAAGCAAAGAAACATCATTTGAAAATCGCTGAAAATCGTTTTAGCATATAATAATACATTTTTAAAAAAAAGGTTCAGCTTTTCTAGAATGAATGAATGTTCGTTCTCATAAAATGATTATATACAGTATTTAATAGATTTGATGCTCTAAATGAAAAGTACTTATCTGCAATTTAAAGCTTTTGAAGCATTTCAGAAGTGCATATGTTCTAAAAATGTTGGACTTTTATTTCATTTCATTTACATTTGCTGTTACAAAAAACTATCCATAAATATAAAAAATATATATATTTTTGTTGTTGTTAAAAAATCTTTAATGATTTCTACACAATGTTTTTAAAAAAAAAACAGACCTACAGTAAATTCATTTATATGTTCAGAAATGAAAAAATTCACGGGAAATATGTCATAAATTTTAAGAATGATATAATGATCATATTTAACACTAACGAGAAATAAAAAAAAAACGTAAGATCAGGACATGCTTAATTGAAATAATTTGTAATCAGTTTTCCACAAGCATGTGTTATAAATTCTGCACTAAATTTAAGATCCGCGTTGTCGTTGCACTTTATGATCAATAAAGACTTGACTGTATGGATGTTGAGGTTTTCTTTATTTTTTGAAGCTGTAAAGTGACCCGGTGTTCCGGCCTCTCAGCTGTAAGATCATGTGGCACTCGGGTAAAGAGCAGTAACAGTACACTGCCAGGCCGCTGTCGGCACTGAGCCGAGTGTCACCGGTTACACCTGTACGCCTTCAGTTTAACTGGACTGGACGGATGATCCACCAAATACAGCCTTCAGGATTGTGGAAACTGTGTGGATGTGTGACTTGTTAAGAGGTAAGCAGACTGGAAAATCTGTGATGATTGCTTTTTTGGTGCAAATGCGTTTTTTCTGATGGTGTCAGAAACACAAGTTCAAGTCAAACCAGGATTTGTGATGAAATTTTTGTTGTGTAAAAGCAATTGACATTTACAGAAGACTTCRAGCMCAGTACAGTGATGAGACGAATCTTAGCTGCAGTTAAACATTTGAACGTTTTAAAGAAGGCAGTACAGTACGTCTGCAAATGATGATCCCGGTTGAGATGGTGTCCAAGCGCATTAGTGCGCATTAGTGTAGCAGGGGATTATATAGAGAAATATATAAAGGGAGTTTTTACTCTCAGAAATGTGTTCGGTTATTCTGCACAATCAAAAGTATAAACAGGCTGGTTTCTTTCTGTAAAGAAACCAGATCCCATTCTTCAAAGCCACAAAAATTCATCAGCGGACTGCCCATGACCTTGTGACACACCCTTGTATTTGTCACTAAGGAGAACAGATGGAGCATCATGCATGTTTAATCACGCCGTGCTTCGTAACAGGAGCACAGAGAGAGGATGAAGACGCTGCAAAGGCGCAACACCGGGTTCAGTTTTCTGGTTGATTTTTGTCCGACAATGAGTCACGAGAGGAACAYCATGTGACCAATTCACTGAAAAGCCATGAGAAGTGAGTATGATTAATGCACTGTACTGTATGCACTTGTGACATCAATGTATTCCACATTTTAAGTTTCCTTCCAGCTGCCAGTAGACCTGAACCGAATGTCAAATAAAATTTGTGAGCATGTGTAAGATCATCTGTGTTAAACTGTAATTAGTCCATGCTAACTGATGATGATGATGATGATGATTACGACGCTCCTCAGGTGTCCTGCTGCTGCTGATGGTGTCAGTAACACAAGTTCAGCTTTCGTTGCTCTGCCCGGATTCCTGCRTCGTGTGCTCTACCGATGCCATCATCTGCAGCAAACTCTCCATGATCGTAGGTGATGAAGCGTCTATATCATTTAACTCATTCCCCAGTTCATTTATATATATTTTTTAAATATGTGACTGTATTTGACGTTGATGCCTTTTTATAGCTATGACCTACACATCGATTTGATTTTGCAATTGAATCAATCTTTTGATAGGTGATTCAGTTCATTTGATTCAATCAATCTGAATCAATTCCTGCCTGTTGAACCCGTTAGTTAAACTCTTTCGATAAGTGAAATTGTCTAAAATTGAATTGGTAAAAATTGTATCCCTTCTTAATCTACTATTCAGTTCATGGATGGTTGGTGAAACTACTCTACTGCCACCTACTGGACTGGAGTTTGCCGCATTAGATTATCGCTTTAAGACTTGATATTTAAGMTAAATCATTCTAATGCATGATGGATTCTTTTAGTACTTTTTCATACTTTAAAATCTGAACGTATGAAATACAGCTGCTTAAGACAAATCCGACAGTAAACAAAAAAACTGTCATGCCTGAAAATGAAACGGAATCGAGTCGAAAAATTGTAAAATGTTACAAAAAAAAATCCATATTTAACTTATCAAATAGTAGAAAATACAATATTGTTACAATATTAACTCAAACCCACAAACCCAGACGAACCTCAAATTTGGTTATGTTTGTTCACAAAGTTGACATCAACGTTCATTAGCAATGAAAACACAAAACTGGCTAGGARGAGCTAGCTACCATACACATAACTAGCCCACTCACTATGTTTCTTTACATTTAATTGTAATTTTTTCTTCCGTTTTTTCACGTGGTCATTCTGTAATAATGAATGAATCATTGTTAAATCCAAAAACAGTCACCAGAGATCTCTAAATACGATATTATCATGATACCTAGGTGCCAATTTGATTTGTATTGCGATTCTGTAAATTCCATGCTTTTATCAATATCCCGTTTTGATATTAAATTGGTTTGTACAGATTTTGTTACAGTTCCAAACAAGATTCTGATCTTACCCAATAAAGTATAATGCTTTTTAAAGATTGTTGAAGTAAGTGAGATAGATATAAAGATGATATCTCATGGCATTTAGGTAGGGCAGTGGTTATACTCAGTAGATTGGTGAGGAAATTAACAATTAAAATAAACTAAAACTAACTAAAATAAAGCACCACTATAAGGAACTTGAGGTAGATGTTTCAGGGAACTGGTGCATTCTTGTTAAAGACAGACATGGACCACTTGAGGTTATGAATGTCAAGATTAACATCCGATTTGAGGCAAAAACCAACATATTATTTCTGTTATGGACCTCTTGTGTTTTCTCCAGAGGCTCCAGACTCAACCAAAGCCCTGATGCTCATAGATGGACTCATAGACACCGTGGATCACATTGTGTTCTCTGATTTATCCAACATGAGTGTTTTGGTKCTCAGCAACAACATCATCTCTACTATCACAGGCAACGCTTTTCAGAACCTGACCATCCTCAGAACGCTATCTCTGGACCACAACCTTMTCTCAAGCGCCTCACTGGATAGACTGACGTTCTCCTGGCTTCGTAAACTAGAGACCCTTCATCTGGGCCATAATGCTTTAAAGGAGATCAATGGATCCTGGTTTCTGAATACCAATTCTCTAAAAACTCTACTGCTGGAGGGGAACCTTCTCACCAGCCTCAACTCGAGTACTTTCGCTYCTTCTGACCTGAGAAACTTGGAGACTTTGGATTTGTCAGACAACCTCATCACCTACGTGGGCAGAGACAG
This sequence comes from Clarias batrachus, assembly GCA_003987875.1. NCBI lineage: Eukaryota > Metazoa > Chordata > Actinopteri > Siluriformes > Clariidae > Clarias > Clarias batrachus. Next base: position 32,502 of record QMIH01001570.1, on the reverse strand, counting down.
TTTCCGCAACCTGCCACGTCTCAGTAGTCTGGATCTCTCTCGAAACAGGCTGCGGAACGCACCTGATGCTTTCTCCTATCTCTCACGGCTCTCGATGCTAAACCTGGACCTTAATCGCTGGAACTGTAACTGTGAGCTGGGAGAGCTAGCACATTTCCTCAACAGCTACATTCTGTCTCCAGAGAAAGTGCTGTACAATGGGAAGAGGATGGCCTGCACTAATTCAGACAACCCCAAAGTTCTGACAGTGCTGGAGCTAAACGCGGTTAACTGTATGCCAGCTACAAGAAACGTTACAGCCGACGTTAGTGCTAAGRGTTCCATCACATCTCAGCGCTACATCAGAGATGTTGTTATCGCTGTTGTTTGTTCTTGCCTGGGTGAGTATCTACGGAACATCATAGCTCTTAATCGTTAGTAAAACACCAAAATGTAAGGTAGTTGACMCAAATTGGAAAGTGTATTTCAAAACCGTCTGGTTTTTGGATTCTGGATTGGTACTACTACTACTACAAAAACAGTTCAGTATTAATCAGTACAACAAWACCATCTCAGGTTCATCAGACATCCATTGTAGGACCATTGAGAGTTTTAACCATTTGAATTTAAACACAATTCAATTTTTTTTGTTTGTTTGTTTGTTTGTTTTTTACAAATGAAGAAATACAGTATAAACATGAACTTCTCTGAACTTCTTCATTGCATTTTAGGTGGTGTCGCAATTACACTCGCAATACTTGCAGTTCTATACAGGAAGTTGGGTAAAAGGTTTAAACCGACGCAGGGGGTGAAAGGAGCTGAGGAACAGTCCAGTCAAACATGGGATTTCTCTGAAGGCAAGGAGGCTCTCTCTATGTCTTACGCTCTCCATAACAGCAACTACCGTAACCGTCCACCCTGGGACAAAGAGGGGACTTCATCTGAGAGCAGGCCAGACACAATGGCAAATGATTTCATCTGCCAAACTTGCAGCTCAAGCTTCAGGAGAAAGAMATTCCATAACAGAACAAACCATCAGCCCAATATGGAAGAAGAATGGTCCTATTTGAACAGTGACCAATGGAAAGACCCTTCAAGCTTTAAAGATGAACGTATGAAAATGTGTTTTGTTTTGTTTTTTATTTTTGGGGCGGAAGGGGATATTTTACTTGCTTGAGATAATTTTTAAACATTGTAACATATTCTTCTTACAATTACAGATGGAAGACATGAGATCCAAGGTCTCCAAGGTGGGACAAGACAAGACATGTCCACCATGAGAACGCAACAAGTAGCTCTGAGAAGACACATATCAATTGCCCAAAACCAAACATTTACCCCAGAAGATCAACTAAATCCCACAGGTGCTGCTCAGGAGCAGCATTCCTTCCTGAAGCATCAACATGGAGAATATGGTCTACCATATTCTCGGCATCACCAAATTTATGCTCAAGACATCCGGGACAGTATATCTAGAAATCAAGAAGAGAGTATACTTCCGAGAAGCTCTAAAGTAATTGTGTACCGAGATATTTTCAATTACAACCAGTCCAACACGGACCAGCAGGGTGGAAAGCAAGCCAAAGTGCAGAGGAGCATAACCTTTGATCTGTCCATGGAGCGTGCTCTGTTTGTATCTAGTAAAGAAGGTCCATACAAAATCAGCAAGACAAAAATGTCTAAAGCATTRGAACAGAGCAGTAAACCAGGTGAGGTTAAGCTATCTGCCAAAGGAGACAAGAAAAGGCATTTGAAAATCCATGAACCGAGATCTCAAGGAAAAAGTAAACTAAAGGTCAAGTTGAATCTGAACCCCCTTAGAAAAAGTCAGGTGCGGCCCAAGTCCGGTTCTAATCAGGAGGACATGGATGCGAAGAGAACATCCAAAAAGATCATAAAAGACAAATCTCAAAAGAGTAAGGTGAAAAAGAACAATGAAGGACAAGAGAGTGAAGAACAACCCAAAAAGGGCAATATCACAGAGAAGTTGCAAGTTGATGAAAGTTCAACCAATCCAGGTGAAGCTCAAAGTTTTGGAAACAATCCCAAGGAATCAGAGTCATTAATGGAGCCTTCAAATCTTTTAGCTGAAAACATAGAGCCACTTGGTACAACAAATACTACAGACCCTCAAGTCCCAACCTTGGACTTGAACCTGGCCCTGATCACACCAGAGGAT